>WNWK01011224.1:0-55000 GCA_009830355.1 Cherax destructor
TAAGTCAAGAATATTGGGAATTACAGTGCACCTCAATCAAGAATATATGGAATTACAGTGCACCTCACTCAAGAATATTGGTAATTACAGTGCACCTCAGTCAATGATATTGGGAATTAAAGTGCACCTCAGTCAATGATATTGGGAATTACAGTGCACCTCAGTCAAGAATATTGGGAATTACAATGCACCTCAGTCAAGAATATTGGGAATTACAGTGCACCTTAGTCAATGATATTGGGAATTACAGTGCACCTTAGTCAAGAATATTGGGAATTACAGTGCACCTCAGTCAAGAATATTGGGAATTACAGTGCACCTCAGTCAAGAATATTGGGAATTACAGTGCACCTTAGTCAATAATATTGGGAATTACAGTGCACCTTAGTCGAGAATATTGGGAATTACATTGCACCTTAGTCAATGATATTGGGAATTACAATGCACCTCTGTCAAGAATATTGGGAATTACAGTGCACCTCAGTCAAGAATATTGGGAATTACAGTGCACCTTAGTCAATGATATTGGGAATTACAGTGCACCTTAGTCAAGAATATTGGGAATTACAGTGCACCTTAGTCAAGAATATTGGGAATTACAGTGCACCTCAGTCAAGAATATTGGGAATTACAGTGCACCTCATTCAAGAATATTGGGAATTACAGTGCACCTCAGTCAATGATATTGGGAATTACAGTGCACCTCAGTCAGGAATATTGGGAATTACAGTGCACCTCATTCAAGAATACTGGGAATTACAGTGCACCTCAGTCAAGAATATTGGGAATTACAGTGCACCTCAGTCAAGAATATTGGGAATTACAGTGCACCTTAGTCAAGAATATTGGGAATTACAGTGCACCTCAGTCAAGAATATTGGGAATTACAGTGCACCTCAGTCAAGAATATTGGGAATTACAGTGCACCTCAGTCAAGAATATTGGGAATTACAGTGCACCTCAGTCAAGAATATTGGGAATTACAGTGCACCTTAGTCAGGAATACTTGGAAGAAATTTGTGGACTCAACTAAGAGGTAAACGGGGCACAAACAGTAAGAGAATAAGAGGTTGGATCGGCAGCACAAAGAAATTTAAACAAAATATTCGAGAAAGAATGGAGGAGAAGACATCCAGCGCCACTGAACAGAGAGACCAGCGAAAAAGAAGGAAGGAAGAATTCGTAAAGACCGGGAAATAAGTAAAGACACAGAGAACAACACTAAACTGAAGATATCCCACGAAACACCTAAAGAAATACGATGGCAATTAGGGTCAGCTAGAGGTTACACAGGTGTTCTACTGAGGGTAATGAAGAAAAACAATCAGTTTCCATATTGTGATAACGTTTCGCTTTCTGGAGAGCTTTATCAAGTCAATGACTTGATAAAGCTCTCTACATAAGCTAAACGTTTGGCACACTAAATTCTTACTCTACACCTGTGTAATTACTTCATAAAAGGACCAAAATAATACGACTAAAGACGGAGACTGACGGAAAACAAAAGAAGCCAAATTTGATTCTGTTCTTAGAGAAGAGAATAAACCAGAGAGTGAAAGTAATCGAGAACACAGCACAGAGCTCCACAGGGAACGAGTGAGGGAATGACGGCACAGATGGACACAGCAAAGTCAAAAAAGGCTCTGAGAATGTGTCTCCGCTGATACCGAGACAATACATAAAAGATGGTTATAATCATAACCATAATTTTTAAACGTGTGGACGGGTAAGCCAGCGAAAGGTCTCATTCAGGTGACCAAAAGCTCCAGTAGCGGGTTATCATATGACTAAGACCCGCGTCAGTAAACACTGTCTTGTCCCATGATGAACCTGACCTGACCTGAGGCAAGAGGTGGCTGCACGTGCCTTGACCTTCAATAATTAATCAAACGAAGACAGGAGAAATACCACACCCACACACACACACACACACAGTCAAAGGGATGTTAGGAAGCATTTATTCAGCCATAGAGTAGTCAGGAAGTGGAATAGTCTAGCGAACGATATAGTGGAGGCGGGAACCATACATACTTTTAAGACAAGGTATGATAAAGCTCATGGAGCAGGAGAGCAGAGACCCAGTAGCGGACAGCAAAGAGGCGGGGCCAGGAGCTGAGTCTCGACCTCTGAAACCACAATTAGGTGAGTACACACTATGGCGCTATGGAGCTATGAATCGACCCCTGCAACCACACACCTGGAAAATCGCACATATCTCGACATTCAAGGACCTTATATCTCAAAGTGGGTGAGAATATAACAAGGCGGAGACTATTAGAACACATAGGAAAAATTTATCTCATAACCAGTTGCCAGCGGCCTCCGAGTCCTTACCAGGCAAGTCCGTGTATTGATAATCTTAAACTGTTAGTATAACTGACCAAAATCTAGTGATTACATTGTTATAAAGGTTTTTCTATGAAATACGAATAGGTGCGCAATCTTGAGGAAATAAGTAAATTGTCCAGCTCGGAAAATACGATAAACAGTGTCCAGTTGTGAGTTGTCAGTGAACGATTTCAACAACATAAGTCCGTATATCATCAGTCAACCATAGTGAAAATCAGCAGTGTTGTAGTGTAGGAAGTAGAAAAACTAAACCCAGTAGAGTGAACCATAAGTGCATATAAACCCAGGTGGTAAACCAGGGTGAGGTTAACCAGTGACACTGGATCTCGTCTGATCCAAGAAATAAGGGAACCATTGACCGGATTCAAACTGGTATCCTCGACCGGATTGAATAAGTGGACGGAGTTTTAGGGGGCCTTAACAAACAACCAAACAATAACAAAAACTTAAAGCGGTAAGATTGCCCCAAAAACTTACACTTGCAAATAAAATAGATACAATACAAATAGACAGATCACCACTGCAGGTAAGCTATTAGTAGAATATACAGTAAAACAACCAACAAAATCAGTCATGAAACCCTGTGTAGTATGCAACCAAACAAACAAACGTTCCACTGGATGGATTACATACAACTTCTGTGGTAAATGCTGCCACGACCCTTGTGTAGGCATCCAAGACTCTACTACACGAGATATCAAACCAGGGAAGTGTTTTTGGGTATGCCCAAATGAGACCGAATTGTGGAATAAAATCACATTGATATTAAAAGATGACAACATCAAATCGGACTTCATAAAAAACATAACAACATTCTATAACAATTGGGAAAGTAAAAAATCTGGGCCAGATGGTGCTACCGCCCCTGGTACAGATGTTGCAATGGTAGTCAGAAACTGTACGAATGGAGAAATAAATGATGGTGAACTGAAGAGGGACAGGAGCTCTAGTGACGTAAATGATGGGGAAACAGCTGTAGACAAGGACACACAAAAACTAGTTCTACAAACTAGCAATACCCCGCGGATAGTAAACGGGGGGATGCACTCGAAATACTGAAGATAAATTACCAAAAACTGATGAAGGCTCCATTGTCAGCACTAGAGTTGAAGATAGAAACGAAACAGGAACACAAGCACCAATAGGGAATACAATAGGGAACACAGTCACAAAAAACCAGGGCAAACGGAAACCAGGCCTATGTGAATATTATGCTCTTGGTATCTGCAGGCATGGAAAATCTGTGAAATCAGATGGGACATGCAATTATGATCACCCCATAAAATGCCATGCCCATATGAAAACAGGAAAATGCAACCTCCCGTCCTGTAAGTTTTTCCACCCTGCAATGTGCCACTCATCAATTCAGGAAAGACAGTGCTATAACTTATATTGCCAGGCATACCACCTAAAGGGTACGAGGCGACACAGAACATCCAGACCATGGCAAAACCTGGGTAGCCACAGCCACACCAGAGAGAGGTTTTTAGTGCCAGGAAGGAAAAAAGCTGGCAGGAAATGAAAGAAATTGTACACCAACTGCAATCACTTCTGGAGTGAAATCACAGTCAATGGCCTACACTCCAATACAACAGATATTAGTGCCAGGAAAAAAAGACCCCCTCCCCTCCATACCACCAATACCACCAATCCAACAACATTCATCTTTGCAAATATTCAGGGTCTAAAGCCAGCAACAAACAACAAAATACCTTACATCCGTGGACTCTTATAGAGTCAAATGCTATGTTTGGGCTTTCACAGAGCCCCAAATAATGGATCACTTGGACAATGAAATATGGATCCCTGGCTACAACCTATACAGATGTGACAGAGTGAACAGGCAAAAAGGGGAGGTTGGCCTGTATATCACAGAGTCACTTATATGTTCAGAACTACTAAATGCCTCAAATGATGTAGTTGAAGTATTAGCAATAAAGATCGAGAATCAAAACCTGGTCATCGTGGTTGTATACAAGCCTCCGGATGCAACGTCCCAACAATTCCAGGAACAGCTTCTGAAAATTAACCACTGTCTGGAAAATCTTCCAGCTCCTGCCCCAACATCTTGCTCCTGGTGGATTTCAACCTAAGGCACCTAAATTGGAGGAGCATTGCAAACAATGTGGTAGCAGAGATAACACCAGGACGCAGCTCAGATGAAAACTCGCACACACATGAACTTTTAAATCTCTGCACCAAATTCACCTTAAACCAGCAAATAGTAGAGCCTACAAGATTAGAGAATACACTGGACCTCATCTTCACCAACAATGATGATCTGATACGAAATGTCATCATATCAAAACAATATACTCAGATCACAACATAATAGAGGTCCAGACATGCATGCGGGGAGCCCAAGATCAACAAAATGTGATCAGCCGCGAGGGAGCTTTCTCCAAATTCAACTTCAATAACAAAAACATAAGATGGGACCAAGTAAACCAAGTCCTAAATGATATACAATGGGAAGATAGCCTAAGCATCACGGATCCTAACCTATGTCTAGAGCTAATTAACTCTGTGGCACTTGAGGTTTGCTCAAGGCAAATTCCCTTAAGAAAAAGGAGGAAAAGATGCAAACTAGAAAGAGAGAGGCGCTCCCTATACAGGCGAAGGCAAAGAATAACAGAGCGGCTACAAGAGGCCAATATATCTGAAATACGAAGGGAGACACTAGTCAGAGAAATAGCAAACATCGAATTAAAACTAAAGGAATCTTACAAGAATCAAGAAACGCGGGAAGAACTAAAAGCCATAAACGAAATTGAAATAAACCCAAAGTATTTCTTTTCTTATGCAAAGTCATAGTCGAGAACACCAACCAGTATTGGGCCCCCTACTTAAACGGGATGGGTCCTACACAGATGACAGCAAGGAAATGAGTGAGTTACTTAAGTCCCAGTATGACTCAGTTTTTAGCGAGCCGGTAACCAGACTGAAAATCGAAGACCTAAATGATTTTTTTATGAGAGTGCCATAGAACTTGGTAGACGCAAGCCTATCTGACATCACCCTGACGCCAAATGACTTCGAAAAGGCAATAAATGACATGCCCATGCACTCCGCTCCAGGCCCAGACTCATGTCTATTTATTACTCAAATACGGAAAACGTGAGGAAATTAAAATCTCATCGGAGTACAAAACTAATTCCAACCACACAATAGAGCGAAAAACTAATGTCAAAGACCTGGGAGTGATCATGTCAGAGGATCTCACCTTCAAGGACCATAACACCGTAGCAATCGCATCTGCTAGAAAAATGACAGGATGGATAATGAGAACCTTCAAAACCAGGGATGCAAAGCCCATGTTGGCACTTTACAAATCGCTTGTTCTATCTAGGCTGGAATATTGCTGCACACTAACTGCACCTTTCAAGGCAGGTGAAATTGCTGACCTTGAAAATGTGCAGAGAACCTTCACGTCACGCATAACTGCGATAAACCACCTCAATTACTGGGAACGCTTGAAGTTCCTAAACCTGTAGTCCCTAGAACGCAGGCGGGAGAGATACATTGTTATATACACTTGGAAAATTCTCGAGGGATTAGTACCAAACTTACACACGAAAATCACTCCCTACGAAAGCAAAAGACTCGGCAGGTGATGTAACATCCCCCAATGAAAAGCAGGGTGCCACTAGCACGTTGAGGGACAACACAATAAGTGTCAGGGGCCCAAGATTGTTTAACTGCCTCCCAGCATACATCAGGGGGATTACCAACAAACCCCTGGCTGTCTTCAAGCAGGCACTGGACAGGCACCTAAAGTCGGTACCTGACCAGCCAGGCTGTGGTTCGTACGTTGGACTGCGTGCGGCCAGCAGTAACAGCCAGGTTGATCAGGCTCTGGTCCAACATGAGGCCTGGTCACAGACCGGGCCGCGGGGGCGTTGACCCCTGGAATTCTCTCCAGATAAACTCCAGGTAACAACACTTCAGGGACGAAAAAATTCTTTCTCGCTGTGGTAGTACAACCCCACGACAGACTGACCCACGACAGACTGACCCACGACAGACTGACCCACGACAGACTGACCCACGACAGACTGACCCACGACAGACTGACCCACGACAGACTGACCCACGACAGACTGACCTAGATGAGACTGGAAAAGGACGAGTGGCTGTATATGTCTCATCAACATCTACTGATGTAATTGAGACTGAAAAGGACGAGTAGACTGTACGTCTCATCTACATCTGATGATGTAGATGAGACTGGAAAAGGACGTTTGGACTGTATATTTCTCAGCTGCTTGAAGGCTTTTACATGGTTTGTATTTTCTTAACTCTCCGAGGTAGGGGACCCGACAAAGAAGAAAGCACTTTCACTGTCACTTATTCAATCACTTTCTTGCCAGAAGAGCGCCGACATAATTTCAGATGACTCTCCAAAACACAGCATCACAGTATCTTCACCTCGCCTCCAGAGTGCAAGCATTGCACTTCCCTCGCCTCCAGAGTGCAGCATTGCACTTCCCTCGCCTCAGAGTGCAAGCTCTGTACTTCCCACCTCCATGACTCAAATCAGGCCCTCCACATAGTATCATACAGAAAACTAAGGAAGTCGAAAAACAGGCCAGTACAACAGATCTAAATTAGTACGTAAACTACATAAAGAATAATAAAACAGTCACAGCGAGATACATTAAAATGGACGAGCATAACCAGTTACGTCCTTCAAGATCTTCTCTTCACCAAATTCAGATCTAGATGTGATAAATGGTTTTGAAAACCGATAAGTTGAAGATTCAGATCCTGATATTTTGAATGAATGCCAAAAAGCTATAAAATAATCTCGATTGGTGTGAGACATGCTTGTCTCTGCTTCTAAAGCTATGCCTGTGGTAGGCAAACCATCTATCAATTTTATACCCAAAATCTTACATCTATTCACCAGTGTAATTTGCACATATCTTTATCGAATAAAGTTATTTTGTATATATATATATATATATATATATATATATATATATATATATATATATATATATATATATATATATATATATATATATATATATATATATATATATATATATATTCATAAACAATTATGTTGGTAGTCAGCAACCACCCAGGGAGATACTACCGTCCTGCCAAGTGAGTGTAAAACTAAACCCTGTAATTGTTTTACATGATGGTAGGATTGCTGGTGTCTTTTTCTGTCTCATAAACATGCAAGATTTCAGGTACGTCTTGTTACTTCTACTTACACTTAGGTCACACTACGCAAACATGTACACGTTTATGTATACACACTCATCTGAGTTTTCTTTGATTTTATACTAATAGTTCTTGTTCTTATTGCTTTTCCTTTCATATCCATGGGGAAGTGGAATAAGAATCTTTCCTCCGTAAGCCATGAGTGTTGTAAAGTCAACTAAAATGCCGGGAACAATGGGCTAGTAACCCCTTTTCCTGTATAGCTTACTAAAAAGAAAAAGAAGATATATATATATATATATATATATATATATATATATATATATATATATATATATATATATATATATATATATATATATATATATATATATATATATATATATATATATATATATATATATATATATATATTTATATATATATATATATATATATATAGGGACCATAGCCTCAGTGAAGTGGATAAAAGGCTTCAAGAAGAATATTTGGATTTCTTCCTGAAGCCATTTGAATATTCCACTTCCCCTACCACCCCATCTTTTCATTCTTTTTTTTTACCAATAGGTATATTTTATTACATAATATGGTACAAAAGATTTACGAGATACATTGTTGATATAAAGATGGCATATACAGTACACGAGGTGTGAGAGATACATGTCTAGTACATATTGTTACATGCTTGTCACTGATTATAATGCGAAAATCTCATCCAGCTCCTCAGAGCTTGGGCGCGTGCCCAGAATACAGCATGCATAACCCCTCTGAACAGCAGCGCTGAGTCGCTGGAACAGAAAACTAGCTGCCCTGGGATCCCTAGTTACCCTGTTGAGTCCTCTGCCCAGCTCCTTGAGGAATTTAGATGCACTCTTTCCCCATGAGCCAAGGGTCTCCGAGCCTATGGAAACAATCATATAATGAAGGGTAAGTTCTCTATATTTTCTCGACTTTTGGGACTCCCTGAAGGTGGCTGCTGCCTCTCCTTCCTCCCTGGTGTATTGGAGATAGGTATCAGCCAAGGTATATGCACATGTGTAGTCCCACTCCACCTGCTAGCCTTCTGTCCAGGCTTGAAAGGTGTTACCATCTGGACGCTTTTGGCTGCCATCAGATCTGCATAGTGGGGTGGCTCCTTACTGCTGGGCATCCGGCTGTTGTGAGGCTCCTCTTGATAATGTTATTAACCTCTTCATGTCTTGCAATCTTTCCGCGCATTTACGACACACAAGGCCATGGTACCAGAATCGGTCTGCTGCTTCACTGCCACAAATACACCTGTGTTCGGCGAGAATAGGGCGGCAAGTCGAAGGCAACACCAATGCGGATGGTCTGTGGGTCGAGGCGTGTGCCAAGGCTGGAATTGGAACAGCCAACAGAAAGTCCCCTGCATGAAGAGCTCTCACTGCCAGGAGGGGCTCTATCCTTCCTGACACACTCTGAAGCATTGCTGAGGCTATATTCTCTACTATTGGGCCATCCCAGTGCGACTGTTTGTAGTTGTTGGGGAGGGAGCAAGCCTGGTTTCAGAGTCCGTTAGATTATCCCAGATCCTGGCTCCCTCAACGAACTTTTGGTCATGGATTCCAATCGTGTCCCCAAGATGTTCAGGAGAATCGCTGCTACAAGGCCTCTGGATGCAATGCATGAAGACAGGAAAGCAGGTAGAGCAATCTGAGATGACTTGCGGACACCAATGCCTCCTAGTCTGACTGGGAGTGTAGCTTGGTCCCACTGCCCATCTTCTAGAGTAAGGTTAAGTACTTTAGTAAAGATCTGCCTCAGGATACTGTCATATTCGTGCAGTATAGGGTTATCATATGAAGGAGCACATCTTAGGAAATATGTCAACCTGGGCAGACTCAAGCATATAGTTTGCATACAAAATAATGCTCACAATATAACCCATAGATAAAGTTGTTTCATTACAAGTCTATCAACTCGAATGCTAAATGTAAGATAAACTCCCACAATTGATAGTTGTTTTAAACCCAACATCAGAGAAATCATAAAATAAACATCACATAAACTTTCTGAAACTTAAGTATCAAGGTGAGTAACTTACTAGAACACAGCCTCAGGTCTACATAGTGCACGTGTGTGCAGATATCATCTACTCCAAGACCAACTCTATACAATACACTGTATAGATACCAACAAATATAAGAAAGGAAAGTCATTTATTCCTATCACAGGCTGAGTTTACAAAACTGGCTAAATACTATGTCCGCTTACTAAAAAGTGGATATAATTAGTCTAATACACTAAACATAAGTTAAGGGAAACACCACAAAACCAGTCAAGGTTTATGCCAAAGCCTTATAGTCTAAGTTCACAAAGAATACAGTAAATACATCAAGTTACAAAGTTCCAACCACACCATAGTGGGTACTGTATGTCCCAAAATCAGAACACAACCTAATGCTGGTCTGACACCACTGTCTGAGGCTGTGATGAAACATGACAAAAGTGAAGAAACTAAGTCCGCAATGACAAAATGCAAAATATGTTTGTAAAAGTGTAGCAGTATTGTATGAATACTCTGAAAGAGGCTCAATGTAAAGACCCTCTATGAGGCTTACTTCCAAACTGAACACAGCTGACAGAAAACAGTCCACATAATGGATATAGGCTGCTGATTCAAGACAACATTCAGAAATTCTGAGTCCTAAAAATGGCAGTGTAAGGTGTTTGTGTGTGAGGCTGAACACTTCCCCAGGCTGAGAGACTGACCACCTCAATACACTCTCCTCTGCATTTGACTAATGAATCCTACCGCGTAGGCAAAACGCTTCAATAATAAAGATACCCAACATTTGCACATGTGTCGTACTCATCAATTTGTTAGTATTTTATACCATTTTCAACATTACAGTTCATGCCCTTTCCCTGGTTGGCAGCAACACCAACTGACCTCTCAGCTAGAGCGAGGAGGGAGAGCTGGACCTCTCAGCTAGAGGGAGGAGGGAGAGCTGGACCTCTCAGCAAGAGGGAGGAGGGAGAGCTGGACCTCTCAGCTAGAGGGAGGAGGGAGAGCTGGAAGGCTCCCACTAGCAGTTTGCCAAGGGTTCGATCCAGTCTACTTCCATTATGTAGATAGTGTAATGTGGGACAGCATCTTCTGCTGTTTACTCAAGTTTACAAATGGTCAAACTTATCATACAGTATTATAAAAATGGTAAACATGGTCAAACTGACATGTGTTTGTAGAACAGATGGTTAGAACATTTTCTTATCTTTCAACAATATGTAATCCTTCTTACAATAACACAAACTTAATGTTAAATATTAATGAATACTTAATAAACAACAAGCACGAAATAATATGCAACCTTACGTTTACCTGGAGTTTACCTGGAGAGAGTTCCGGGGTCAACGGCCGCGGCCTGGTCTATGACCAGGCAAATGGCAAATGGCTACAGAATAATTTTACAATTGACAGCTAGAACTAGATCTCAGCATGAGAATAAGACACTCAATACAAAGAGAATTAAATGAGAGAGAAAACATTTCACAGAATCAATAACGAAAATAATTTAGAAAGAGGACCTAGCATCATACCCAAACAGTCAATAGAATAGATAAACCGAAAGATACTGGAGGCGAATGCCAAGTTTGCAGAGAATGACACTCAGGATCTAAATATGTAAGTGATCTCATTAGGTAAAATGTGTTGGATCAGATCTTGAATGCGTTAGGCTAGTGAGGGGCCACAAGTCTGATAAAAAGGCTTAAAAAATTGAGAAGGTCCAATTGTTTACCACAAGTCTGGAACCAAAGCTGAGAAAATGAAGATGTAAGGAACAATTTCATGAATTGGAACTAATGACTCTAGACAAATTGATAAAGTTAGATATGATTTGAACATAAAAAAAAACTACTCTGGACATAGACAGTAAGACACGTGCCACAGTTAGTTGTCTTTATTCCCCACTCTGATTTCTCCCCATTTATGCAAAATCTCTGCTGCCTATTTGTCAACCATGCCTCTATTCAGGAAAAAAAATTCTTCCTATTCCGTGTGCCTTATACAAGTCCTCAGTAGTCTCTGATGTGGGATTCTATCAAAAGCTTTAATGAAGTTCATATACACAATATCATATTCATTACCATGATCTACCTCCTCAAATACCTTAGTGAAAAAAGTTAATGAATTCGTAAGGCAGGAACGCCCTTTTATAAAACCGTGCTGAGATTCGTTGATCAATTTATGCTTTTCAAGATGGCTACAAATTGTCTCGGCAATTATTGATTCCAAAAAATTTCCCACTACGCAGGCTAGGCTTATTGGTGTGAAATTAAGACACATGTACAACATCTGGGCATCTTTATAGTAGACGTTTCGCCATCCAGTGGCTTTATCAATACACAATTCTAGGACATAATATGAAGAGTAGGACATAATATGAAGGCTTATTGGTCTATAGTTCGAAGCTTAGGACCTGTCACCTGCTTTGAAAATAGGTATCCACATGGGTCATTGTTGGGTCCCTTGTTGTTCACAATCTACATATAAGAACATAAGAATGGAGGAACACTGCAGAAGGCCTACTGGCCCATACAAGGCAGGTCCTTATCAAAACCACAACTACCTAAAAATTTATTCCCGTACTCACGACACAAATCAAACCCAGCCCCTCCCACTCATATATTTGTCCAATCTCTTTTTAAAGCCACCCAAGGTCCTAGCCTCTATCACAGTACTCGGAAGATTGTTCCACGCATCTACAACTCTGTTCGAAAACCAGTACTTGCCTATGTCCTTTCTAAATCTAAATTTATCCAATTTAAATCCGTTATTTCTCGTTCTTACTTGGTTCGATATCCTCAGT
Source organism: Cherax destructor (assembly GCA_009830355.1). Classification (NCBI taxonomy): domain Eukaryota; kingdom Metazoa; phylum Arthropoda; class Malacostraca; order Decapoda; family Parastacidae; genus Cherax; species Cherax destructor. The sequence goes on from WNWK01011224.1 coordinate 12,357, forward strand.
ATTTTATTAATATCTCCTTTGTTTATGCCCATCATCCACTTGTACACCTCGATGATATCTCCCCTCATTCTACGTCTCTCCAGAGAGTGGAGATTCAACTCTCTAAGTCTATCTTCATACGGGAGATTTCTTATACTGTAAATCATTTTAGTCATTCTTCTTTGTATGTTCTCCAATGAATCTATATCCATCCTGTAGTAAGGAGACCAAAACTGAGCTGCATAATCCAAATGAGGTCTCACTAGTGATGTATAGAGCTGTAAAATAACTTTTGGACTTCTGTTGCTTATACTTCTTGAAATAAATCCTAGTAATCTGTTAGCCTTATTGCGCACACTTAGGCACTGTTGTCTTGGCTTTAGATTTCTGCTTACCATGACTCCCAAGTCTTTTTCACATTCTGTATGATCAAGCTCAACTTCACCTAGTTTATAAATTCGAGGGATATTTTCATTACCAACGACAAGCACCTTACACTTGTCCACATTGAACTTCATCTGCCACTTTTCAGACCAAGACATTAATTTATCCAAATCCTCCTGGAGTTCACTGTTATCCTCCTCAGAATGAATTATACGGCCTATTTTTGTATCATCAGCAAATTTACTCATGTCACTTGCAATTCCTTCATCAAGGTCATTAATGTAAATTATGAACAACAATGGGCCCAAAACTGATCCTTGTGGAACGCCACTAGTGACAAATCCCCATTCAGATTTGACCCCATTAATGGAAACTCTCTGCTTTCTATTGGTAAGCCATGCCTCTATCCATGCTAGAACTTTACCTCCTATACCATGAGCTGCCACCTTTCTTAAGAGTCTCTTGTGAGGTACTCTATCGAAGGCCTTACTGAAATCCAAGTAAACTATATCATATTCTTTATCACTGTCTACTGCCTCAAATGTTTTATTGAAAAACGTCAGTAAATTTGTCAGGCAGGAACGACCTCTCGTAAACCCATGCTGAGATTCATTAATCAAATTATGTTCTTCAAGGTGACTTCTGATAATATCAGCTATAATTGATTCTAATAATTTGCCTACTATAGACGTGAGGCTTATTGGACGGTAATTTGATGGAATGGACTTATCCCCTGATTTGAATATAGGAACTACATTAGCTATCTTCCACATCTCTGGCACAACACCAGTTAGGATGGACGTATTAAACACATTCGTTAATGGCTGACTAAGTTCCATTTTGCATTCTTTAAGTACCCTGGAAAACAACTCGTCGGGTCCCGGGGACTTATTTTGCTTCAGTTTATCTATCTGTTTGATAACCATGTCCCTCGTGACAGTAATATTAGTTAATTTGAATTCTTCAGGAACTGAATAATTGTTAATTTCTGGAATCTCATTTACGTCTTCTTGTGTAAAGACTGACAAAAATAGTCATTAAATAGAGAACACATTTCCAGTTCGTTATCCGTCAGCTGTCCATTCCCAATTTTCAGAGGTCCTACCTTTTCCCTCACCTTCGTCCTGTACACTTGAAAGAACCCTTTTGGATTAGTCTTTGATTCATTAGCAACCTTAATCTCATAGTCACGTTTAGCCTTTCTAATCCCCATTTTTACTTCTCTTTTCAACTGAACATATTGGTCAATAAGGTTAACATCTCCTCTTTTGATGCGCCTATAAATTCCTCTTTTCTCCCTAATAAATGTTTTAGCCTCCTGTTAATCCATTTGGGATCGTTATTATTTGACCTAAATTCTCTCTGGGGAATAAACATACTCTGTGCACGTTGTACATTATTAAGAAACAAATCATAAACGCAGATCCCATCGTAATCGTTAGCTAGATTACCCCAGTCGAGATTAGACAGGTGTTCCCTAAGTCCAATATAATCGGCAGAACGAAAATCAGGAACTTTTACCGTATTATCCCTATTCTCGTACTCCCATGTAATATTAAAAGTAATGGATTTGTGATCACTAGCTCCAAGCTCTTCAGTGATCTCCAGATTATTTACAAGAGTTTCTTTATTTGACAAGACTAGGTCGAGCAAATTATTACCTCTGGTAGGCTCCGTCACACACTGCTTCAGAAAACAGTCCTGAACTACTTCCATAAAGTCACTGGACTCCAGATTACCGGTCAAAGAAGTCCAGTCAATTTGACTAAAGTTAAAATCCCCTACTAACACTACGTTATTGTGCCTAGAAGCCCTAACAATTTCGTCCCAAAGAAGTCTCCCTCTATCGTGATCCAAGCCTGGAGGTCGGTATATTACACCTAGAATCAGATGAGGGAATAAATAGCAACATAAGCAAATTTGCTGATGACACCAAAATAGACCGAAGAATTCATTCTGACGAGGACATTAGAGCACTCCAGGAATATTTGAATAGACTGATGCAGTGGTCGGAGAAGTGGCAGATGCAGTTTAATATAGACAAATGCAAAATTCTAAACATTGGACAGGAAAATAACCATACCACATATAAACTAAATAATGAAGATCTTAATATTACTGATTGCGAAAAGGATTTACGAGTTCTGGTCAGCAGTAATCTAAAACCAAGACAATGCGTAAATGTTAACAATAAAGCGAACAGAATCCTTGGCTTCATATCAAGAAGCGTAAATAATAGGAGTCCTCAGGTTGTTCTTCAACTCAATATATCCTTGGTTAGGCCTCATCTAGATTAGGCTGCACAGTTTTGGTCACCGTATTACAGAATGGATATAAATGCTCTGGAAAACGTACAAAGGAGGATGACAAAGTTGATCCCATGTATCAGAAATCTTCCCTATGAGGATAGACTGAGGGCACTGAATCTGCACTCTCTAGAAAGGTGTAGAATTTGGGAGGATATGATTGAGGTGTATAAATGGAAAACAGGAATAAATAAGATGGATGTAAATAGTGTGCTAAAAGTATCTAGGCAAGACAGGACTCGCAGCAATGGTTTTAAGCTGAAAAATTGAGATTCAGGAAGGATATAGGAAATCACTGGTTTGGTAATATAGAGTTGTGGATGAGTGGAACAAACTCCCGAGTTCTGCCATAGAAGCTAAAACGTTGTGTAGTTTTAAAAATAGATTAGATAAATACATGAGTGGGTGTGGGTGGGTGTGAGTTGAACCTGACTAGCTTGTGCTACTAGGTCAGATGCCGTGCTCCTTCCTTAAGTGAATGTGACCTGACCTGGTTAGGTTAGGGCATTGGCTTAAGCCGGTAGCAGACTTGGACCTGCCTCGCATTTGCCAGTAGGCTTGCTGCAGTGTACCTTCTTTCTTATGTTCTTATTTCGAAACGTTTCGCCTACACAGCAGGCTTCTTCAGTCGATGTTAAGTAAAAGTACACAAATGTAACTAATGTGACATTTTATTGTGGCAACGTTTCGCTCTTCAGGAGCTTTGTCAAGCCGACAAAGCTCCTGGAGAGCGAAACGTTGCCACAATAAAATGTCAAATTAGTTGCATTTGTGTCCTTTTACTCAACATATTGTCGGTAATTCTACCAATATTAATACATTCTTCAGTCGAACACTAAGGTAGCAAATATGAAGCCATCAGCAGTGTAGAGGTAAAGATGATGTGATCAATCCATAAGTAAGTTGATTCAGGTACATATAAAAATAGTTACGTAAATTATCATACATAGCAACATGTGTAGTTTATCTAGGATAACCCCAAAAAAAAAGCCAAAGTGACTTATTACATAGGGGTCCATAGAGTAGGTTGAGGTGGTCAGTCCCTCAGTCTGGCTTCATAGTTATAAATTAGACACATATGCAACACTTGGGTATCTTTATTGAGGAAACGTTTCGCCACACAGTGGCTTCATCAGTCCAATACAAAGTCGAAAGGTGTAAGGAGAGGAGGAGTTTGAGGTTATCAGTCCCTCGGCCTGGAGTCGATGTGTTCAGTCCATCAATCTTGTTAGAAGTGTTGAAGCCACTGTGTGGCGAAACGTTTCCTCAATAAAGATACCCAAGTGTTGCATATGTGTCTAATTTATAACCTGTCGGTTCTCTGAACCATTCATCTACTGGCTTCATAGTTTTGAACTATGTGAAGTTGAAATTAGGTTAGATAAGATTCGCCAAGAAACAGGACTAATGTTTCCTGACGAGGGTCCTAGTCATATGATGACTCGCCACTGAAGCTTCTGGTCATCTGACCGAGGCGTTCCACTGGCTTACCGGTCCACCCCTTTAATAATTAAAAAGCAGAAGCATGAGAAAGAAGTCTTATACAGTGCAGAGGTGAGACGCTGAGAAAAATAATGTCAAATGAAGCGGGGGTCCACTATCAGAGATAAGAAGACACAAATAACCCTCACATAAGAGACTGAAACTTATGACGACATTTCGGTCCGATTTGGACTATTGATTATTTGAATGTTCTTTTCTGCAAAGCTGACCAAGTACTCCGTTTTAAAGTCTATCGAAAACCTACCAACCAACACGATCTTCTTCACTTTTACTCTCACCACAACACCAAAACTAAACGTACACTCAGAATCTGCAGCAGTGAGTTCCTTGAGGAAGAATGCTCTGTAATTGAACAAGTATTTTCTAAACTTCACTATCCTCGTCACTTCATTAGAGACTGCAGACGCCGGGAATATAACACCTTTAACACACCCAGAGAAGACACTGTCGAGAAGAAATACATAGTCCTCCCCACCAACTCCATTGCCAAACACGTTTCCAACATCTTTTCCAATACCTCATTCCAAGTAGTATCTACCTCCACATCCACCACCATCAAGGACATTACCAGCAACAGACAGGACAAGCTTCAATCCTCTGCAGGGGTATTCATAATCCCTTGTAATGACTGCAGCAAATTATACGTCGGCGAAACATCCAGAGACCTCCAAACACGCATTTCAGAACACCAGTACTCAGGCAGATCTGACGACTCAAGGAATGCCTGTGTTCAACACCGAAATTCACACAACCATTTAATCAACTACAAAAACGCAAGACTCATCGCCAGAGAAGACAACACTCAATACCGAAGAATCCTGGAATCATCACTTATCTGTATATCCAACAACTTCAACCAAACCAACGGCTTCTACAACATAGCTGAACCCCTTGCCAAGACACTTCATCGTTATCCCACGTAACTGGAAATAAATGGTATAAAATACCGACACAATGGAAAAATAAACACATAAGCAGTATAATGTGATCCTTTATTGACAACGTTTCGCCCACGCAGTGGGCTTTATCGAGTCACATAAGAACATAAGAAAGGAGGAACACTGCAGCAGGCCTGTTGGCCCATACTAGGCAGGTCCTTCACAATCCGTCCCACTAACAGAATATTTGCTCAACCCAATTTTCAATGCTACCCAAGAAATAAGCTTTGACAATTCTACCCACTCATGCGCGAGTCCCACTCAAATCCAACCCCTCTCACTCATGAATTTATCCAACCTAAATTTGAAACTACCCAAGGTCCTAGCTTCAATAACCCTACTAGGCAGACTGTTCCACTCATCAACTACCCTATTTCCAAACCAATACTTTCCTATATCCTTTCTAAATCTAAACTTATCTAACTTGAATCCATTATTGCGGGTTCTCTCTTGGAGAGATATCCTCAAGACCTTATTTATATCCCCTTTGTTAATACCCATTTTCCACTTGTATACCTCGATCATGTCTCCCCTCATTCTACGTCTTACAAGTGAATGTAATTTTAGGGTCTTCAATCTTTCTTCGTAAGGAAGATTTCTAATGCTATGTATTAATTTAGTCATTCTACGCTGAATGTTTTCTAACGAATTTATGTCCATTCTGTAATATGGAGACCAGAACTGAGCTGCGTAATCTAGGTGAGGCCTTACTAATGATGTATAAAGCTGTAATATAACCTCTGGACTTCTGTTGCTAACACTTCTTGATATAAATCCCAGTAATCTATTTGCCTTATTACGTACGCTTAGGCATTGCTGTCTTGGTTTAAGGTTGCTGCTTACCATCACCCCCAAGTCCTTCTCGCAATCTGTATGGCTAAGTTCTACGTTATTTAACTTATAAGTGCTTGGGTTATGGACACTCCCGAGCTTCAGAACCTTGCATTTATCTACATTGAACTGCATCTGCCACTTTTCTGACCACGAATTAAGTTTGTCTAAATCTTCCTGAAGTTCTATGACATCTATGTTTGAGTCAATTATCCTACCTATCTTCGTGTCGTCGGCGAATTTGCTCATATCACTAGTAATTCCCTCATCAAGGTCATTGATATATATTATAAATAACAATGGGCCTAAGACTGATCCCTGTGGAACACCACTTGTTACAAGTCCCCATTCGGATTTAACCCCATTTATGCACACTCTCTGCTTCCTATTGGTGAGCCATGACTCGATCCATGACAGCACTTTTCCCCCAATGCCATGAGCTGCCACTTTCTTTAACAGTCTCTGGTGCGGTACTCTATCAAAAGCCTTACTAAAATCTAAATAAACAATATCGAATTCTTTATCGTGATCAACAGCCTCAAAAGCTTTACTGAAGAAGGTTAATAAATTAGATAGGCAGGAACGGCCCCTCGTGAATCCATGCTGGGTATCATTAATCAAATTATGGTTATCTAGATGGCTTCTAATAATATCAGCTATAATTGACTCTAGTAATTTGCCTACAATTGAGGTCAGGCTTATTGGGCGGTAGTTTGACGGTAGTGACTTGTCCCCTGCTTTAAAAATAGGAATTACATTAGCCATCTTCCACATATCAGACACTACACCTGTTTGAAGAGATAAATTAAAAATGTTAGATCTACCTGGAAAATGAGCAACATGGAGATATATATAGGGTACAGTCAGGTGGAGAATGCTGGGTCAGGTGGAGAAAGCTGCATGTGACAGTCTTAAAAGTAGTGTGATAGTTAAAAACATTGTGTGACTTAAAGGACCTGCAGTGTACCATTCTTGAGTTCTAGGTGGAATAGCGTTGAACCTATTGCCTAACCTATTGCCAAGAAACTCCTTCAACGCTATCCCACCTAGAACTCAAGAATGGTACACTGCAGGTCCTTTAAGTCACACAATGTTTTTAACTATCACACTACTAAGACTCACATGCAGCTTTCTCCACCTGACCCAGCATTCTCCACCTGACTGTACCCTATATATATCTCCATGTTGCTCATTTTCCAGGTAGATCTGTCTGTGACTCGATAAAGCCCACTGCGTGGGCGAAACGTTGTCAATAAAGGATCACATTATACTGTTTATGTGTTTATTTTTCCATCCCACGTAACTACATACGCACCCGCCCGTCCCGTGCAGGTCCTCATCAGATCTATCCTACCCAGCATTCTCCACCTGACTCCATCCTCTAAATACTCACGTACCTTTCACCCAGGTAATCTGTGACTTGATAAAGCCCACTGTGTGGGCGAAACGTTGTCAATAAAGGATCACATTATACTTATGTGTTCATTTTTCCACTATTGGTTATTTAACGGTCCAAGTCGGACAGAAACGTCGTCGTAAGTTTCGGTCTCCAATATGCGGGTTATGTGTCTATTGTTCGAGTCACGGTATTGTTCCAGTCACGGTATTGTTCCAGGCACGGAATTTTTCCAGTCACGGTATTGTTCCAGTCACGGTATTGTACCTTTCTCTTCTTTAGATATAAAAATATAAGACTGGAAGACCACTGCAGGAAGCCTACTGTGTCATGCTAGCCAGGTCCGCAAACCGAACTCTTTCTTGCTCATAATTAGTGGTTCGTCAATGAAGTCGTAGAGCAGTGGTCCTCAACCTTCCTACACAAGTGGGCCACATTTGATGGTCAAATGTGTGACGAGGGCCGGACGGTTTTATTTACACTGTGCAGTGTGGAACCTCTTAGAAGGGCCACAAGCGGCCCGCTGGCCGCGAGTTGGGGATCCTTGTCGTATGGGATGTCCTCTATACCAAGAGACCGCCGCGTTGCAGAGAACATAAGAACATAAGAAAGAAGGAACACTGCAGCAGGCCTACTGGCCCATGCGAGGCAGGTCCAAATCTCCCACCGGCTTAAGCCAATGCCCCGACCCATCCAGGTCAGGTTACATTCACTTAAGGAAGGAGCTCGGCATCTGACCTAGTAGCACAAACTAGTCAGGTCTAACTCACACCCACCCGCACCCACTCATATATTTATCTAGCCTATTTTTAAAACTACACAACGTTTTAGCCTCTATAACTGTACTCGGGAGTTTGTTCCACTCATCGACAACTCTATTACCAAACCAATGCTTTCCTATATCCTTCCTGAATCTGAATTTATCCAACTTAAAGCCATTGCTGCGAGTCCTGTCAATACTAGATATTTTTAGCACGCTATTTACATCACCTTTATTTATTCCTGTTTTCCATTTATACACCTCAATCATATCCCCCCTAATTCTACGCCTTTCTAGAGAGTGCAGATTCAGGGCCCTCAGTCTATCCTCATAGGGAAGATTTCTGATACATGGAATCAACTTAGTCATCCTCCTTTGTACGTTTTCCAGAGCATTTATATCCATTCTGTAATACGGTGACCAAAACTGTGCAGCATAATCTAGATGAGGCCTCACCACGGATATATAGAGTTGAAGAACAACCTGAGGACTCCTATTATTTATGCTTCTTGATATGAAGCCAAGGATTCTGTTCGCTTTATTGCGAACACTTATGCACTGCTGTCTTGGTTTTAGATTACTGCTAACCAGAACTCCTAAATCCTTTTCGCAATCAGTAGTATTAAGACCTACATTATTTAGTTTATATGTGGCATGGTTATTGTCCTGTCCAATATTTAGAACTTTGCATTTATCTATATTAAACTGCATCTGCCACTTCTCCGACCACTGCATCAGTCTATTCAAATCTTCCTGGAGTGCTCTAATGTCCTCATTTGAATGAATTGGACGGCCTATTTTGGTGTCATCGGCAAACTTCCTTATGTCGCTATTTATTCCCTCATCTATGTCGTTTATGTAGATTGTGAACAACAAGGGGCCCAATACTGACCCCTGTGGAACACCGCTTGTGACACTTCCCCACTCTGATTTCTCCCCATTTATGCAAACTCTCTGCTGCCTATTTGTCAACCATGCCTCTATCCAGGAAAAAAATTCTCCTCCTATTCCGTGTGCCTTAATTTTCCTCAATAGTCTCTGATGTGGGACTCTATCAAAAGCCTTACTGAAGTCCATATACACAATATCATATTCATTACCATGATCTACCTCCTCAAACACCTTAGTGAAAAAAAGTTATTAAATTTGTAAGGCAGGAACGCCCTTTTGTAAAACCGTGCTGAGATTCGTTGATTAATTTATGCTTTTCAAGATGGCTGCGAATTGCCTCGGCAATTATTGATTCCATAAATTTTCCCACTATGGAGGTTAGGCTTATTGGTCTATAGTTCGAAGCTAAGGACCTGTCACCTGCTTTGAAAATAGGTATTACATTTGCCATTTTCCACTTATTTGGCACCATGCCAGTTTGCAGTGATATGTTGAAAAGATTAGCCAACGGGTTGCTAAGCTCCTCTTTACATTCCTTTAGAACCCTTGCATACAGTTCATCAGGGCCTGGGGATTTGTTAGGTTTCAATTTATCTATTTGTCTAAGGACCATGTCACTTGTTACCCTAATCGTGCATAGTTTACTATCATCCTGTTCTACATAATTAATTATTTCTGGAATATCGCTAGTTTCTTCCTGTGTAAAAACTGAGAGGAAGTAAGTGTTAAACATTCTACACATTTCCTTATCACTGACGGTGAGCTGACCTGAGTGCCTTTTGAGTGGGCCTATCTTGTCCCTAATCTTACTTCTGTATACCTGAAAAAATCCTTTTGGGTTAGTCTTCGATTCTCTCGCAACTTTAACCTCATAGTCTCTTTTTGCTTTTCTTATTCCTTTTTTTATTTCTCTCTTTAACTGAATATATTGATTACCTAATTGCCCCTCTCCTCTTTTGATTCGCCTATATATGCCTCTCTTTTGACCAATGAGATGTTTTAATCTATTGTTCATCCATTTAGGATCATTTTTGTTTGATCTGATTTCCCTATTAGGAACATAAGCTGTCTGAGCAGCTAGAACTATTCTCTGGAAAACGTCATATTGGCAATCACCACCTACCTGACCCACTGTCAGGTCATTCCAGTTCAGCCTACCCAGGTAATTTTTCAGTCCTATGAAATCAGCCAGGCGGAAGTCAGGGACAGAGACTTGATTTCCATTAGTAGGGTAATTCCATGATATATTAAAACTGAGTGATTTGTGATCACTTTCCCCAAGCTCATCATTAACCTCAAGATTATTAACTAGCGTTTCCCTGCTGGCAAGAACCAAGTCTAGCAGGTTATTTCCTCTAGTTGGTTCTGTCAAAAACTGTTTCAAAAAACAATCCTGAATCGTATCAAGAAAGTCACTTGACTCTAAATTTCCTGTCAAATTGCTCCAGTCAATTTGTCTAAAGTTGAAATCTCCCATTAGCACAACATTTTCATGTGTAGATGCCTTACAATTTCATCCCATAGAAGTTTACTGCACTCCTATCAAGATTTGGGGGCCTGTAAATCACACCCAAAATAAGTTTTACACGGCCCTCAGAAGCTGTAACCAAAGAGATTCAGTGGCTGACGCTTCTAATTTTATATCTTGTCTAACACAACACTTTAAATTGTCTCTGACATACATCGCTACTCCACCACCCTTCCTGTTGACCCTATCAGTGTGGAATAATTTATAGCCTTGTATGTGACATTCAGAAGGCAACTCTCTATCTTTCAGATTGAGCCAGGTCTCTGTTATAGCAATAATATCTATGTTTCCTGCACTTGCAATTAATCTTAGCTCATCTATCTTATTTCTTACACTCCTGCTATTAGTATAGTAAACCTTAAGGGAGCTAGTCTCTTGTTTCCCCCTGCTGTCTCCCTTTGTTTGCTGTCCTGATCCATTGCCCTTATTTGTAACTTTATGATGAATGTCTTTTATACACTTACTGTTTTCAGCCCTAGTGTTGCAAACTGACTGTTCCCCACACACCCATACCTCTATCCTCTATCAGTTTAAAATATTAGGCATGTCAGCAATGGCCCTCTCAATCGAGTTGGCAAGTGCTTCCACCCCTGTCCCAGAGAGTGTACCCCATCCCTTGCATACATATCATGTTTGCCATAAAAGTTGTCCCAGTTGTCAATGAATGGGATTGCAAGTTCCTTGCAGTATCTGTCTAGCCAGCAATTTGCACCAATTGCCCTAGACAACCATTCATTTCCCACTCCCCTTCTAGGCAAGATGCTACATATGATTGGGACCCCTCCCTTGGACTTAATTAGCTCTATAGCTGACCTGTACTTATCTAGCAACTCTTCTCTCCTACCCTTCCCAATATCATTTCCACCAGCACTGAGACAGATAATGGGCTTGTTCCCATTACCTGACATGATATTATCTAACCTGTTGACTATGTCTCCAACACCAGCTCCAGGGAAGCACACCCTCTCTCTCGCCCTCTTATTCCTATTACAGAAAGCACGGTCCATATATCTTACCTGCGAGTCATATTCACACCAGAGTGTGAATATAACACAGACATACAATAACGACAGTTAGTTATCTTTATTCCGAAACGTTTCTCCTACCCAGCAGGCTTCGTCAGACAAGTACAGAGGTTGCATATACGGAGAGCTGAAAAACACATACTCACCCAAAACTAAATACACAATACTTAACATTACCTACAAAGTTAATAAACCACTTTCCACTGCCTCAAAATAACATTATTCACAGTGTTACTCCCCTAGCCTCAAAACCCCTTACATAATTGCACTGTTTTACATAACTGCACAAAGAACAGTAATTTCTCAAACTTAATCTACTGCAAATGTTGAAACTTATGTCTCATAAATGTATAAACCTGTTATAATTAATGCAACCTAACCTAACTTTGTTTCTACAGCATTAACAAATAAAGACATCCATTCTCATGTACTCTTGTACTCCTCCTAACTCATCTAATGACCATATAAACTGTTATTGCAACACAAATAATTGATTTGATTTGTTTGATCTGATTTAATAAATTGCATTACTATAAATAATAAATTATTATGTTGATATAGTATTATAAAACTGTAATGCTTCAAAATTGTAAAACTATTATAAATTAGACACATATGCAACACTTGGGTATCTTTATTGAGGAAACGTTTCGCCACACAGTGGCTTCATCAGTCCAATACAAAGTGAAAGGTGTAAGGAGAGGAGGAGTTTGAGGTAATCAGTCCCTCGGCCGAGGGACTGATTACCTCAAACTCCTCCTCTCACCCTTCTCTGTATTGGACTGATGAGCCACTGTGTGCACGTTTCACAATAAGATACCCAAGTGTTGCATATGTGTCTAATTTAAGAACATAAGAACATAAGAATGGAGGAACACTGCAGAAGGCCTACTGGCCCATACAAGGCAGGTCCTTATCAAAACCACAACTACCTAAGAATTCACTCCTGCACCCACGACACCAATCAAACCCAGCCCCTCCACTCATATATTTGTCCAATCTCTTTTAAAGCCACCCAAGGTCCTAGCCTCTATCACCCTAATCGGAAGATTGTTCCACGCATCTACAACTCTGTTCGAAAACCAGTACTTGCCTATGTCCTTTCGAAATCTAAATTTATCCAATTTAAATCCGTTATTTCTGGTTCTTACTTGGTTTGATATCCTCAGTATTTTATTAATATCTCCTTTGTTTATGCCCATCATCCACTTGTACACCTCGATGATATCTCCCCTCATTCTACGTCTCTCCAGAGAGTGGAGATTCAACGCTCTAAGTCTATCTTCATACGGGAGATTTCTTATACTGTAAATCATTTTAGTCATTCTTCTTTGTATGTTCTCCAATGAATCTATATCCATCCTGTAGTAAGGAGACCAAAACTGAGCTGCATAATCCAAATGAGGTCTCACTAGTGATGTATAGAGCTGTAAAATAACTTTTGGACTTCTGTTGCTTATACTTCTTGAAATAAATCCTAGTAATCTGTTAGCCTTATTGCGCACACTTAGGCACTGTTGTCTTGGCTTTAGATTCCTGCTTACCATGACTCCCAAGTCTTTTTCACATTCTGTATGATCAAGCTCAACTTCACCTAGTTTATAAATTCGAGGGATATTTTTATTACCAACGACTAGCACCTTACACTTGTCCACATTGAACTTCATCTGCCACTTTTCAGATCAAGACATTAATTTGTCCAAATCCTCCTGGAGTTCATTGGTATCCTCCTCAGAATGAATTATACGGCCTATTTTTGTATCATCAGCAAATTTACTCATGTCACTTGCAATTCCTTCATCAAGGTCATTTATGTAAATTATGAACAACAATGGGCCTAAAACTGATCCTTGTGGAACGCCACTAGTGACTAATCCCCATTCAGATTTGACCCCATTAATGGAAACTCTCTGCTTTCTATTGGTAAGCCATGCCTCTATCCATGCTAGAACTTTACCTCCTATACCATGAGCTGCCACCTTTCTTAAGAGTCTCTTGTGAGGTACTCTATCGAAGGCCTTACTGAAATCCAAGTAAACTATATCATATTCTTTATCACTGTCTACTGCCTCAAATGTTTTATTGAAAAACGTCAGTAAATTTGTCAGGCAGGAACGACCTCTCGTAAACCCATGCTGAGATTCATTAATCAAATTATGGTCTTCAAGGTGACTTCTGATAATATCAGCTATAATTGATTCTAATAATTTGCCTACTATAGACGTGAGGCTTATTGGACGGTAATTTGATGGAATGGACTTATCCCCTGATTTGAATATAGGAACTACATTAGCTATCTTCCACATCTCTGGCACAACACCAGTTAGGATGGACGTATTAAACACATTCGTTAATGGCTGACTAAGTTCCATTTTGCATTCTTTAAGTACCCTGGAAAACAACTCGTCGGGTCCCGGGGGCTTATTTTGCTTCAGTTTATCTATCTGTTTGATAACCATGTCCCTCGTGACAGTAATATTAGTTAATTTGAATTCTTCAGGAACTGAATAATTGTTCATTTCTGGAATCTCATTTACGTCTTCTTGTGTAAAGACTGACAAAAAATAGTCATTAAATAGAGAACACATTTCCAGTTCGTTATCCGTCAGCTGTCCATTCCCAATTTTCAGAGGTCCTACCTTTTCCCTCACCTTCGTTCTGTACACTTGAAAGAACCCTTTTGGATTAGTCTTTGATTCATTAGCAACCTTAATCTCATAGTCACAGAGAACTTGTCGGTTCTCTGAACCATTCATCTAAAACTATTATGTTTCAAAATTGTTATGTTCAATTTTTTGTCAAATTTCGTAGCTTAGATACTCAACTATACTTATATTGTAAATTGTTTACTATAATTTTTACCATTTAATTGAAAATTAATTTTAAGTTTGCCCATAATGCTCTGCATATAAGTTTTTTTTGGCAGGTACACCCCACTGTTATAACTCCTTGTATGTATATCGTTGTATCATGTCACAATAAACTATTATTATTATTATTATTATTATTATTATTATTATTATTATTATTATTATTATTATTATTATTATTATTATTATTATTATTATTATAAAGATGATGTGGTCAGCCTTGAAAGAGTAGTGTGAAGTTGCTGGGTTGACCACATCATCTTTACTGCTGTGTCTCCCTCCTCTGTGTGCCACTGATGAAGCCTGCTGTGTCGCCTCCTCTGTGTGCCACTGATAAAGCCTGCTGTGTCTCCTCCTCTGTGTGCCACTGATGAAGCCTGCTGTGTCTCCCTCCTCTGTGTGCCACTGATAAAGCCTGCTGTGTCTCCTCCTCTGTGTGCCACTGATAAAGCCTGCTGTGTCTCCCTCCTCTGTGTGCCACTGATAAAGCCTGCTGTGTCTCCTCCTCTGTGTGCCACTGATGAAGCCTGCTGTGTCTCCCTCCTCTGTGTGCCACTGATAAAGCCTGCTGTGTCTCCTCCTCTGTGTGCCACTGATAAGGCCTGCTGTGTCTCCCTCCTCTGTGTGCCACTGATAAAGCCTGCTGTGTCTCCCTCCTCTGTGTGCCACTGATAAAGCCTGCTGTGTCTCCTCCTCTGTGTGCCACTGATAAAGCCTGTTGTGTCTCCTCCTCTGTGTGCCACTGATAAAGCCTGTTGTGTCTCCCTCCTCTGTGTGCCACTGATGAAGCCTGCTGTGTCTCCTCCTCTGTGTGCCACTGATAAAGCCTGCTGGGTCTCCCTCCTCTGTGTGCCACTGATGAAGCCTGCTGTATCTCCTCCTCTGTGTGCCACTGATGAAGCTTGCTGTATCTCCTCCTCTGTGTGCCACTGATGAAGCCTGCTGTATCTCCTCCTCTGTGTGCCACTGATGAAGCTTGCTGTATCTCCTCCTCTGTGTGCCACTGATAAAGACTGCTGTATCTCCTCCTCTGTGTGCCACTGATAAAGACTGCTGTATCTCCTCCTCTGTGTGCCACTGATAAAGCCTGCTGTGCAGGCGAAACATTTCGGAATAAACAAACCTAACTGTTGCACATGTGTCGTACTTATCTATTTGTCGTCATTGTATATCAGTTTTTTAATCCAAGAGGAACAAAGACGAGGAGACAAAGGGAAACTGAATAACTTGGAAACAAAAAAACGACGCTAAGAAACCATATTAAAACATGGGAGTGGCGGAGATGTGATACTGAGCACACAGTCACTCGCTGATACATGAAACTATTAACAATTTTCAGAAAATGATGTGCAGGTTTCTGACCAAGTTAATTAACAGTAAGCTAGGCGGCGGACCAGGAGCTGAAGTTCAAAACCTGCAAGCTTAGCTAAGTTATTATAACTGGATAACTAGGTAATTCCACAAGCACACACACACACACACACACACACACACACACACACACACAGACACACACACACACATACATACACACATACACACACACACACACAGCAGAAAGTGCCCTGTTGCAGCAGAATATTGATCATGTGTCAGTCTCGGCTTCTTGCTGGTCGTCAGTAATAGTGGCAGGCAGTCAGAGGGTAAATGCCCTCACTGAGAACCAACTTAAATTACTTAGGTATCTGTTTCCGACGTTTTCTCAAACAAACTACAAACTTTTTCTTTGGTGCTAGGGAATTGCTTCCTAATTTTTTCCTTTCTAAGCCGACAGAAATGCGAGCACTCTTATTCACTATGTGTTAGAGACAAGCTGGACAATGCAGCTATAGAATGACGCTGTTAAAACATGTAAACAAAAATATAAAATATACAAAAAGCTTGATTCAGGAATAATGAATTGTGAAGTACAAACAATCACTGAAGTCACAATGATCGTTCTTCCTGGAAGACCAGAGAAGAAGTCGATACAGGTAATGACGTTACAACCATAGAAAACAGAATATCAGAAAGCAGAGAAGGGAAATCTTCTCGAGGGAAAACAGCAACAGAGGGGTGGAAAGTTTTAAAACCTGTAGTTTATGGAGAAATACAGGGAAATACATTTTCTCAGACTGTGGTGGACGACTGGAAGGGACTTTGAGAAATTATATTTGTTACAGCCACTGAAATTAATAAAATATTTATGCTAGTATGTATTAAATATATCAAAAGACCATGATCATAGTTCCAAATGTAATACATGTAGTTCATGATAGTCAAGATAGTTCATGATAGTCATACACATCTGTGTTTGTTGACGAAGTAAAGAGGAGAAGAATAAACACTGGAGAGTGCAGGGAGAAGCTAAAAGAGGATCTGAACAAACTGCAGGAATCGTCATATAGGTGGTTATTGGACCTCAACCCCAACAAGTGCAAGATTATGAAAATCACTGACGGTAAGAGAAGCTCGGATACAGAATACAGACTGCAAGGACGAATCCTCATATCTTCAGAAAGGGATCTCAGGGTAAGAATTGCACCAAACATATTACCAGAGACACTCATCAGCCAAATAACTTCGGCCGCCTATGTATGCTTGGCAAACCCTTGAACAGCAGTCAGGTAAATCAACGAACAGACCATCAGTATACGACTTACGTTACACTTATCATAGAGCATGTAACACTAATACTGGAGGTTCAGGGAACTGATCATAGAGCATGTAACACTAATACTGGAGATTCAGGGAACTTATCATAGAGCATGTAACACTAATACTGGAGGTTCAGGGAACTTATCATAGAGCATGTAACACTAATACTGGAGGTTCAGGGAACTTATCATAGAGCATGTAACACTAATACTGGAGGTTCAGGGAACTTATCATAGAGCATGTAACACTAATACTGGAGGTTCAGGGAACTTATCATCGAGCATGTAACACTAATACTGGAGGTTCAGGGAACTTATCATCGAGCATGTAACACTAATACTGGAGATTCAGGGAACTTATCATAGAGCATGTAACACTAATACTGGAGGTTCAGGGAACTTATCATAGAGCATGTAACACTAATACTGGAGGTTCAGGGAACTTATCATAGAGCATGTAACACTAATACTGGAGGTTCAGGGAACTTATCATAGAGCATGTAACACTAATACTGGAGGTTCAGGGGAAATTATCATAGAGCATGTAACACTAATACTGGAGGTTCAGGGAACTTATCATAGAGCATGTAACACTAATACTAGAGGTTCAGGGAACTTATCATAGAGCATGTAACACTAATACTGGAGGTTCAGGGATCTTATCATAGAGCATGTAACACTAATACTGGATGTTCAGGGAACTTATCATAGAGCATGTAACACTAATACTGGATGTTCAGGAAACTTATCATAGAGCATGTAACACTAATACTGGAGGTTCAGGGAACTTATCATAGAGCATGTAACACTAATACTGGAGGTTCAGGGAACTTATCATAGAGCATGTAACACTAATACTGGAGGTTCAGGGAACTTATCATAGAGCATGTAACACTAATACTGGAGGTTCAGGGAACTTATCATAGAGCATGTAACACTAATACTAGAGGTTCAGGGAACTTATCATAGAGCATGTAACACTAATACTGGAGGTTCAGGGATCTTATCATAGAGCATGTAACACTAATACTGGATGTTCAGGGAACTTATCATAGAGCATGTAACACTAATACTGGAGGTTCAGGGAACTTATCATAGAGCATGTAACACTAATACTGGAGGTTCAGGGACTTATCATCGAGCATGTAACACTAATACTGGAGGTTCAGGGAACTTATCATAGAGCATGTAACACTAATACTAGAGGTTCAGGGAACTTATCATAGAACATGTAACACTAATACTGGAGGTTCAGGGACTTATCATCGAGCATGTAACACTAATACTGGAGGTTCAGGGAACTTATCATAGAGCATGTAACACTAATACTGGAGGTTCAGGAACTTATCATAGAGCATGTAACACTAATACTGGAGGTTCAGGGAACTTATCATAGAACATGTAACACTAATACTGGAGGTTCAGGGAACTTATCATCGAGCATGTAACACTAATACTGGAGGTTCAGGGAACTTATCATAGAGCATGTAACACTAATACTGGAGGTTCAGGGAACTTATCATAGAGCATGTAACACTAATACTGGAGGTTCAGGGAACTTATCATAGAGCATGTAACACTAATACTGGAGGTTCAGGGAACTTATCATAGAGCATGTAGCACTAATACTGGATGTTCAGGGAACTTATCATAGAGCATGTAACACTAATACTGGAGGTTCAGGGAACTTATCATAGAGCATGTAACACTAATACTGGAGGTTCAGGAACTTATCATAGAGCATGTAACACTAATACTGGAGGTTCAGGATCTTATCATAGAGCATGTAACACTAATACTGGATGTTCAGGGAACTTATCATAGAGCATGTAACACTAATACTGGAGGTTCAGGGAACTTATCATAGAGCATGTAACACTAATACTGGAGGTTCAGGGAACTTATCATATAACATGTAACACTAATACTGGAGGTTCAGGGAACTTATCATCGAGCATGTAACACTAATACTGGAGGTTCAGGGAACTTATCATAGAGCATGTAACACTAATACTGGAGGTTCAGGGAACTTATCATAGAGCATGTAACACTAATACTGGAGGTTCAGGGAACTTATCATAGAGCATGTAACACTAATACTGGAGGTTCAGGGAACCTATCATAGAGCATGTAACACTAATACTGGATGTTCAGGGAACTTATCATAGAGCATGTAACACTAATACTGGAGGTTCAGGGAACTTATCATAGAGCATGTAACACTAATACTGGAGATTCAGGGAACTTATCATAGAGCATGTAACACTAATACTGGAGGTTCAGGGATCTTATCATAGAGCATGTAACACTAATACTGGATGTTCAGGGAACTTATCATAGAGCATGTAACACTAATACTGGAGGTTCAGGGAACTTATCATAGAGCATGTAACACTAATACTGGAGGTTCAGGGAACTTATCGTAGAACATGTAACACTAATACTGGAGGTTCAGGGAACTTATCATCGAGCATGTAACACTAATACTGGAGGTTCAGGGAACTTATCATAGAGCATGTAACACTAATACTGGAGGTTCAAGGAACTTATCATAGAGCATGTAACACTAATACTGGAGGTTCAGGGATCTTATCATAGAGCATGTAACACTAATACTGGAGGTTCAAGGAACTTATTCGGAATATAGAGAGAATCCAGATAATCACTCCAAGATTAGTTCTTGAGCCTAGAGTAATGACCAATAAAGAGAACACTGGGGGGGATATTATTACAACGTACAAAATGCTCGGAAAACTAGATACAGCAGACCAAGAGAGTCTCTTTGAAAGGAGAGCTCCTGGGACAAGGTGGCAGAGATGGAGGTAAAAGATGCAAATAAGTTGTGAATCTGTCAGAAAGAACTTCTTCGTAATGTCGGTGGTTAAGACATGGAACCATCTGGACCAGGAAGTGGTTAAAATAATATGAAATTCTTAGTTTTAGTAGTTTATGAAATAAGACCAATAATGTGTGACCGTTCGTGAGTTGAAATGTGGAGCCAGGAACCGGGACTCGAACCTCTCTGACATAAAGAGATGAGTACACACACACACACACACACACACACGCACGGGCCAGGAGCTGAGTCTCGACCCCTGCAACCACAATTAGGTGAGTACGCACGCACGCACGCACGCGCGCGCGTACAGTTTCGTCTCAGTAATATAACCATCATTCTTTCCCTTGCTGACTCTTTCCCAACCTCCCTCACCAGCACTCTGCACTTCCCCACCTACAACACTACCTCCAACACAACTCCTCCACGTCTTCAAACACCCAACCCACCTCTCCAATTTTCTTGAGCCCACCCCTCCGCTGCCTCACTCACGACCACCACAACCCGGCACCAACCGATTTCCCCCGACGGTGAGAAGCGAGAGAGACGAATTGCTGAGTCGTATCGCAGCGGTTCCTTGGGAGACCCTGGCAATGAGCGCTTCCTCAGCCAATCACGTTAAGAGCGCCAGACCCCCGATATATATATATAATATATATATATATATATATATATATATATATATATATATATATATATATATATATATTATATATATATATATATATATATATATATATATATATATATATATATATATATATATATATATATATATATATATATATATATATATATATATATATATATATATATATATATGAAATTGACTCGTGTGAGGGTGTGCAACAGGGGGACCCTCTTGCTCCCTTTCTATTCTGTCTAGCCATCAAGGATGTCACAGAAACATTGTCCAGTGAGCTCAATATCTGGTTCTTGGATGACGGGACCCTAGCTGGCACTACACAATCTCTCCTGGGAGACATCAGGAAAATTAAAGATATGGTAGGCAGGCTGGGCCTATCTTTAAACCCCACCAAATGTGAGATAGTTTCCACCAATCCACAGATGATCCAGGACATTAGGGCTGTTTTACCAGGGACACGAGCCATCGATCCAGCCAACAGCACTCTCCTTGGTGCTCCCCTTGGGCCCAATGCCATCGATCTGGTCCTGGAAAAAAATCTCCGACCTCAGGACGATGGAAGGTAGGATGAAAGACATTGATACACATGATGCCTTTTACCTACTCACCAGGTGCCTGTCAATCCCAAAACTTACATACTTCCTGAGATGTTCCCCAGCCTTCAACAGCCCGAAACTCGAGGAATACGACTCTCTCCTCAAGACCATGCTAGAGAGTGTATTGAATCTTTCCCTCGAAGATGGACAGTGGTTGCAAGCTTCACTTCCAGTCAGACTTGGGGGCTGGGAGTACGCAAATCCTCCCAGATTGCCCTACCAGCCTTCTTATCCTCTTCCATAGCATCAAATGAGCTAATAAAACAAATTCTTCCATACAACCTCAGTGATTCAGCAGGAATACAGGACCCTAGCTACACCAGTGCCATCACTGAATGGGAGACTCTTGCTGTTCCAACACCAAAACCTAGTGAAGAACAGGCCTACAAACAGTCAAGCTGGGACAGCCCCATTGTTGAAAAGATACTTGCCAATATGCTCAGGGCCGTAACATCAGACAGGAGACTGCCCGTCTCCTAGCCGTGAGTGCACATCACTCTGGGGACTTCCTCCAAACAGTTCCCATTTCGGCCATGGGAACACGCCTGGACCCTAAGACCCTTCGTATTGCAGTGGCTCTGCGCCTTGCTGCCCCATTCACACGGAATATACGTGTATTTGCGGCGATGCGCAAGCCGACCAATATGGTCTACATGGTCTTAACTGTTCTAAAACCAAGGGTTGGCATGCAAGACACAATGAGGTCAACGACATCATAAAGAGAACCCTCGCTACAGCTGGATGCCCAGCCGAGAAAAGCCTCGATCACTAGCAGCCAACAACGCCCACAACCCAGCAAACCGCCCGACGGGATCACCATCTATCCTTGGAAGAATGGCAAGCTCTTAGCATGGGATTATACCTGCGTGTCGACACTGGCTGACACCTACATCCATCACAGTGTTGGGCGACAGGGAGGAGCTGCTGACCACAGAGAGGAGTACAAGATCGGCAAGTACAGGGACATAAGCCAACAGTATAAATTTGTCCCAGTGGGATCGGAGACCTTGGGAGCGTGGGGAAAAATGCAACACGTTTCCTTAAAGAGCTGGGTTCCAGACTCATCGACACCACCAGGGACCCAAGGGCAGCCACGTTCATGTTCCAGCGTCTCAGCGTGGCCATCCAGAGGGGAAACGCATGCTGCATACTCGGCTCGCGCCCGGCTTCGGAGGAGCTGGAGGAGATTCATAATCTTTGACATATTGTACCATTGTATTCATGTTCATGTTTGTGTGTTTTATAAATGTATTCTGTCTATTAATAAAGCATTTATATGTATGTATGTGTGTATATAGGATGGGGTGGTAGGAGAAGTGGAATATTCAAACGGCTTCAGGAAGAAATCCAAATATTCTTCCTTGATGTCTTTTTATCCACTTCTCCGAGGCTATGGGTCCCACAATTTGCACCAGAGGTGGACCCCATCCTATATATATATATGTTTATATGTTTATTATTAAATTATTGTAAACTTATCTAAAATATATTTAGTTGGATTAGACTAAATTAAATTGCGCTTGTTAAAATAAGGATAGGTAAGTTTTCTAAGGTTCTTTTGGTACAAAATTATGAATTTTTACATGACCATAAATGAAAAATATATATCTTTAAACGTATAAGAGAACATTTTAGAGAGGACTTAATTTTAAATGAGTTCTTGTTAATTGACCAATTTTACCTATTCGGCACGACACATATATATATACATACAAGTGTATACACACATATTTATACACCTTTAAATCTGCTCGTTTATGCAGATATCTAATCTAGAGGGCGGCGAACTTTTTAGGGTATTACCCCGAAACAAATTTGTGTATAGTGAAATTTCACCGAAATTCCACAGAATCCAGAAAACACAAGGAGCTTTCAAATTCACAATAATTTATTGACTCCATTTATATGGAGAATACAGTCATTCAGGCTGAAATGTATGTAATATTCACGATAAAGTAACTTTAAAAATAAAACATAAACTTAACAAAATAATAAAATGAAAAATAAACTGCTTGATATAAAAAAATAGTAGGAGATCAAATTTAATAAAAATGTCTTTAGGGAACTAAAGAATTTCACTGAAAACATTTTCACTTCAAGTTTTGAAGTAACTTGAAGAAACTCAAAATTATAACACTAAAATTTATTTGTTTGAAAAAGTAAAACTTTCATAATTTGCCTCGCTTATTAAATAATTAATTTAATTTTTATGTTTTTTGAGCCTTCATTATACAGGGGATTTTTATTTTAACCTAATTTTGGGTAATTTATCCCGGTTCCCCGACCTAGGATTTAATCAGTCGATCATGTGGCAGCACCAGGATCTAATCAGTCAATCATGTGGCAGCACCAGGATCTAATCAGTCAATCATGTGGCAGCACCAGGATCTAATCAGTCGATCATGTGGCAGCACCAGGATCTAATCAGTCAATCATGTGGCAGCACCAGGATCTAATCAGTTAATCATGAGGCAGCACCAGGATCTAATCAGTCAATCATGTGGCAGCACCAGGATCTAATCAGTCGATCATGTGGAAGCACCAGGATCTAATCAGTTAATCATGTGGCAGCACTAGGATCTAATCAGTCGATCATGTGGCAGCAAAAGGATCTAATCAGTCAATCATGTGGCAGCACCAGGATCTAATTAGTCAATCATGTGGCAGCACCAGGATCTAATCAGTCGATCATGTGGCAGCACCAGGATCTAATCAGTCAATCATGTGGCAGCACCAGGATCTAATCAGTCAATCATGTGGCAGCACCAGGATCTAATTAGTCAATCATGTGGCAGCACTTAAATGCCTAAAAGCAGAGACATGGTCAAGAGGTTCATTTGTTGTCCAGACTAAACATCAGAATGAGAAAGAAATGAGATCTAAGTGACTTTATCTGTGGAATAATTTTTGGTGTCAAACAGGGTGGTTTCAGTATCTCATAATCTGCTGATGTAGAGTTCATGGAGAATGGTGTGAAAAACACGAAACAACCAGTGAGCTAACAGGAAGGTGACAGTAACTTAAATTTGCATGCCTTTCAGCAATGGAATGCAGAAAAGCATCTCTGAACGTACAACACGCAGAACCTTAAAGTGGATGGGTTTCAGCAGCAGAAGACCACACCGGGTTCGTCTTCTGTCAGTTAAAAACAGGAATCTGAATCTACAGTGGGCACATGCTCACCCAAACTAGACAGTTGAAGATTGGAAAAACGTCGCCTGGTCTGTCAAATCGCAATTTCTGCTGTGACATGCAGATGGTAGAGTTAGAATCTGGAGTAAACCTTTTGAGATGTGATGGAACGGGAGAGTCGCAGCACGAGTGCACAGCAAATCTGCCCGAAATGCGTGACGTTATGCCAACATGGATCTAAATTTCTAAGAAATGTTTTTAGCACCATGGTTATATATATATATATATATATATATATATATATATATATATATATATATATATATATATATATATATATATATATATATATATATATATATATATATATATATATATATATATATATTTATATATATATATATCTATATATATATATATATATATAATATATATATATATATATATATATATATATATATATATATATATATATATATATATATATATATATATATATAACAAAAAGAATAGGTGACGAAAGATTGGATATCAGATTGGAGGGAGAGAGTATGGAGGAGGTGAATGTATTCAGATATTTGGGAGTGGACATGTCGGCGGATGGGTCTATGAAGGATGAGGTGAATCATAGAATTGATGAGGGGAAAAGGGTGAGTGGAGCACTTCGGAGTCTGTGGAGACAAAGAACCTTGTCCATGGAAGTAAAGAGGGGAATGTATGAGAGTATAGTTATACCAACGCTCTTATATGGGTGTGAAGCATGGGTGATGAATGTTGCAACGAGGAGAAGGCTGGAGGCAGTGGAGATGTCATATCTGAGGTCAATGTGTGGTGTGAATATAATGCAGAGAATTCGGAGTTTGGAAATTAGGAGGAGGTGCGGGATTACCAAAACGATTGTCCAGAGAGCTGAGGAGGGGTTGCTGAGATGGTTTGGACATGTAGAGAGAATGGAACGAGACAGAGTGACTTCGAGAGTGTATAAATCTGTAGTGGAGGGAAGGCGGGGTAGGGGTCGGCCAAGGAAAGGTTGAAGGGAGGGGGTAAAGGAAGTTTTGTGTGCGAGGGGCTTGGACTTCCAGCAAGCATGTGTGAGCGTATTTGATAGGAGTGAATGGAGGCATATGGTTTTTAATACTTGACGTGCTGTTGGAGTGTGAGCAAAGTAACATTTATGAAGGGATTCAGGGAAACCGGCAGGCCGGACTTGAGTTCTGGAGATGGGAAGTACAGTGCCGGCACTCTGAAGGAGGGGTGTTAATGTTGCAGTTTTATAACTGTAGTGTAAAGCACCCCTCTGGCAAGACAGTGATGGAGTGAATGATGATGAAAGTTTTTCTTTTTCGGGCCACCCTGCCTTGGTGGGAATCGGCCGATGTGTTAATAAAAAAAATATATATATATATATATATATATATATATATATATATATATATATATATATATATATATATATATATATATATATATATATATATATATATATATATATGCCGTGCCGAATAGGTAAAATTGGTCAATTAAAAAACTCATTTAAAATTAAGTCCTTTCTAAAATTCTCTCTTATACGTTTAAAGATATATTTTTCATTTATGTTAATATAAAAATTAATAATTTTGTGCCAAAAAAAACGTAGAAAACTTACATAACCTTATTATAACAAGCGCAATTAAATTTAGTCTAATCCAACTAAATATATTTCAGATAAGTTTACAATTATTTAATAATAAACAATCATAATGAAATATATTTTTTCGTTGGGCTCAGAATGATGATTGCGAAATCATTGCATACACAAATTTTCGCTTGCCTTATTCGGCAACAAGAGCGTTGCTATTTAAGCCAAAATCTCAAGTTTTACCTATTTTTGCACGACATATATCTATCTACCTATATATATATATATATATATATATATATATATATATATATATATATATATATGTCGTGCCGAATAGGTAAAACTTGCGATTTTGGCTAAATAGCAACGCTCACCTTGCCATATAAGACAAGCGAAGATTTGTGTATGCAATAATTTCGTCAAAATCATTCTGAACATAACGAAAAAAATATATTTCATTGTGTTTGTTTATTATTAAATTAATGTTAACGTATCTAAAATATATTTAGTTGGGTTAGGCTAAATTAAATTGCGCTTGTTGTAATAAGGTTAGGTAGGTTTTCAAAGTTTCTCTTGGTACAAAATTAAATTTTTTTACATTAACATAAATGAAAAAAATATATCTTTAAACGTATAAGAGAAAATTGTAGAAAGGACTTAATTTAAGATGAGTTCTTGCTAATTGACCAGTTTTACCTAATAGGCACGACATATATATATATATATATATATATATATATATATATATATATATATATATATATATATATATATATATATTATCTTTCAGTCTACAGCAGGATTCTAGTCTGCACGCTCTGTATCAAAGTACACAGTACTTTTGCAGGGGATTACTCGGACTATCCTTTCCGTCATGTCATTAAAGTATACAAGAAATAGCACCAGCTATAGTACTGATCCTTGTGTGTGGGTGAATGTTCGTATATGTGTATACTCACCTATATGTACTAACCAATTCGTGGTTGCATACACAGCTAGTGATGGTACGTTTACAGATACCATCACTAGCTGTGTTCTTCCTGTCATTTATTTCTTGATCCATTGCAGTTTTTTCTGCTATTCCTGTATGCTCCTTTAGTTGTTGTACCAGTCTCTTGTGCGATACTTTGTCGAAAGCCTTGTTACAGTCCAAGAAGATGCAGTCTACCCACCCCTCTCTCTCTCTCATGTCTTACTTCTGTTACCATGTCGTAAAACCCCTGTAGGTTTGTGACACAAGATTTCCCATCCTTGAAACTGTGCAGTCATGTATGAGGCCACTACTTTCTGAGTGCTCCATCACTCTTCTCCGTGACTTTACTTACTATGTATGTCAGTGACACTTTTCTGTAGTTTAATGCTGTTTTTTTGTGTGTACTCACCTAATTATACTCACCTAATGGTATTTGTAGGGGTCCAGTCACAGCTCCTGGTCCCGCCTCTTCGCTGGTCGCTACTAGGGCCACTCTCTCACTGCTTCATGAACTTTGTCGTACCTCTTCTTAAAGCTATGTATAGATCCTGCCTCCACTACGTCACTCTCCAGACTATTCCTCTTCCTGACAACTCTATGACTGAAGAAATACTTCCTAACATCTCTGTGACTCATCTGAGTCTTCGACTTTCAATTATGACCCTTTGTTATTGTGTCCCATCTCTGGAACATCCTGTCTCTGTTCATCTTCTCAATTCTTCCCAGTATTTTATGTTATCATGTCTCCTCCCCCTCTCTCTCTCCTGTCCTCCAGTGTCGTTATGTCGATTTCCCTTAACCTCTCCTCGTAGGACATGCCCTTAGCTCCGGGACTAGTCGCCTTGCAAACCTCTGCACTTTCTTTAATTTCCTTATGTGCTTAACTAGGTGAGGGTTCCAAACTGGTGCTGCGTACTCCAATATAGGCTTAACGTACACAGTGTACAGGTTCCTGAACGATTCCTTATTGAGATGTCGGAATGCTATTCTTAGGTTTGCTAGGCGCCCATATACTGCAGCAGTTATTTGGTTGATTTGCGCCTCAGGAGATGTGCCCGGTGTTATATTCACCCCAGGATCCTTTTCAGTGAGTGAGGTATGTAGTCACTGACCCCCTAGACTGTATTCCGTCTATGCTCTTCTTTGCCCTTCCCCAATCTTCATGATTTTGCTATCGGTGGGGTTGAACTCCAGGAGCCAGTTTTTGGACCAGGCCTGCAGCCTGTCCAGATCCCTTTGTAGTTCTTCCTGGTTCTCGTCAAGACTGAATTATTCTCATCAACTTTACATCATCTCCAAACAGGGACACTTGAGTCCATTCCTTCCGTCATGTCCTTCACATATATCAGAAACAGCACCGGTCCTTGGACTGACCCCTGTGGAACCCCACTCGTCACAGACGCCCACTCTGACACCTCGCCACGTACCATGACTCACTGTTGTCTTCCCGACATTTATTCGCTGATCCATTGTAGTGCCTTCCCTGTTATTCCTGCCTGGTCCTCTAGCATTTGCACTAATAACTTGTGTGGAACTGTGTCAAACGCCTTCTTACAGTCCAAGAAAACGCAATCTACCCACCCCTCGCTCGCTCTCTCTCTCTTGTCTTACTGCTGTCACCCTGTCATAGAACACCAGTAGGTTTGTGACACAGGATTTCGCGTCCCTGAAACCGTGTTGGTTGTCGTTTATAAGCTCATTCGTTACTAGGTGTTCCACCACTCTTCTCCTGATAATCTTCTCCATGACTTTGCATACTATACATGTCAGTGACACTGGTCTGTAGTTTAATGCTTCATGTCTGTTTCCTTTTTTAAAAATTGGGACTACATTTGTTGTCTTCCATACCTCAGGTAGTCGCCCTGTGTGTGTGTACTCATCTAATTATGGTTGCAGGGGTCGAGACTCAGCTCCTGGCTCCTGGTGTGTGTGTGTGTGTGAGTGTGTGTGTGTGTGTGTGTGTGTGTGTGTGTGTGTGTGTGTGTGTGTGAGTGTGTGTGTGTGTGTGTGTCCCGACCATCACTATAACTGCTGCTCGGCCCCAGAGACGAAGGAAGTGCAATCCAATACGGGAATTATTGCTACACCTCTGAGCAGCGTCTCCCAGGAAGCTGCTCTTGTCTCACCAACCCGAGAAGATGTCCAAGCAGAGGGAAGAACAGGAGGTTGACTCCCAGGGTAAGGAGGTTGGAAGGAAGGGTAGCGCTAGGAAGCAGGAATCCAGGTAGTGGTTGCTGGTTTTTGGGAGGAGACAGCCGGGGGAAAATGGATTGTCGGGGAAGCAGGACAGACAGTTGATGGTGCAACCGGTGAAAGTGAGGGGACGGTGAGGGGACGGCCAGGAAAACGAAGTAGCATGAGAGACAACTTGGAAGAGGGAGGTAAAGGGCCTCTGTTGAAGGGGCATTGCGATGGTTGGTGAAGTGGCAATTAGACGGCCAGTGAAGGGATAATTGGATAATCAGTGAAGGGATAATGGATGGCCACTGAAGGGGTAATGGATGGCCAGTGAAGGGGTAATGGATGACCAGTGAAAGGGTAATGGATGACCAGTGAAGGGGTAATGGATGGCCAGTGAATGGGTAATGGATGGCCAGTGAAGGGGTAATGGATGGCGGGGAAGAGAAACAGACAAACATTTAATCTCGTGACTCAGACCCTGGAAGCTGTGATCCTCACATGTCAGCCAGACTAAAACGCCAGGAAAACGCAAGCTGGACTAAAGTTCGGTCAGCCAGATTTAAGTCTAGCTGACCGGTTTCTCTGATTTTTTTTATGTAGATGTTACCTTCCTTACACTCCAACTGCACATTAAGCTAAAAAAAACACTTATCTCCATTTACTCCGATCAAACATGCTCACACAAGCTTGTTGTATGCTCTAGGGCATAGCACTTAAAAAAATCCCTTATCCTCTTTCTACAACCCTTCCTGGGTCTCTTGCCTCCTTCTTGCTGCAACGTGTAAAACTTCACACCCATATAAAATTATTGGTACCACTGTCCTCCTTAGAATACCTTCTTTCTTTCTTTCTACAGATGCCTTACCACATAAACTACCTTTCACCCTTCGTCTCTTCTATCGTTACTGTCGTAATTCTTGCCTTTCACAGACCCATCAACCGACATGTCACTCGCAGATATCGGAATACATTCACTTTCTCCATGCTCTCTCCCTCCAGTCTAATATCTAAACTTCCATTGTCTTGACTTTCACAACTCTCACCACTCTTCTCTTTTCCATGTTCAAATTGAATTACCTTCTATTACACAACCTCCAAAATTCGAGCATGTGTTTCTAGGAGTAACACTTGTCAGCTACACTGTGTAGAACACAACATTTACCAGGCTAAATGAGGTTGGAATATTGCTTAAAGAGTTCCTGAGAGCCCTAGAAGTTGTGATATACGTGAAGTACAAACATTCAGCCAGAGTCTCACGAACCAACTTTGCTGCACTGATAGGACAAATGACTCCTCTGAAGTCCATCGATAATTTTATTAAGGAGAGAGCTTTCTCAGCTATGAAAGCAGTACTCTTGAGAAGAGTAGAGAGAAACTTTCCACAAATACTAGAGAATTATTAGAAAACAGTTACTGAAACACTTAACAAGCCGAGTTAAATTGGAAGTTAAATATCTACTTAACCAGAAGCAAATTCCAAGCATCTTGAAGTTTATCTTAGCAATTAAAAAATGTGAGGTTCCCAGGAGAGACTAGAAGTTACTGCAATGCATCAGATGATAAAAAATAATATTCATTTGAATTACAAATTTTCCAGGCAAAACTTTAAACCGGCATGAGTATTATTTAGTATAATAAAGAAATAAGTTTTAAGTGCCTTGCAGAGACAATAAATTATAATTAAACATGAAAGAGATAAATAGCAAAGTGGGAGATATAATGAGAGTTGGAGAAAGTGGGAAAAGGATTATGACTAAAGTATGAGAAAGATGCAAAGAGGAAGAACCAGAATAAAACCCAGTGTAAATATTTTAAAGCTAATCCACCAATTAAAGAGTGGGAAAGACAATGGTAAGACTTAAAGTAAACAATGGTCCACAACTGATGGAATCCTCGTAAATTTTTCAATCTCAGTTTGTGGGTTAGGTGCAAAAATTTGCAGCGCAGGTGTTGTGACTTTCACGCCACTGCAAAAACGCATAAATTGCTAAAACGTTATGGTACGTATATCAGTTGATGACGCAAGAAACACAAGACAGTATACAATAATGGGGATATTTCTGAATGAGAGGAACCTCAAAATAAATTTTGTACAGAATTGGAAAAGTTGAAAGATGATATTTAATGTTAACGAAGAAACAAAACGTAGAGTCTTCATGAAAGTAGAAGTTATTACGATGCCGACAATATGGATGAAGGACATGATCCCAAGACCTAAACACATCCAAAAAGATGCTCTAAGTGTATCCTTTCAGCGGACCGTCAAACGCTACGGACCAGGTGAATGATTCGCTGTTACCTGGAAGTACTGTAAACTAAATCTTACGAAGCCTCGACTAATTATCCAGAAAGTAAATTAGTATCCACTGTATTTAATGTATTTTAATTTAGTCACTTAATAACCCCCCCTTCCCTTCCACAACACAGAGTTCAGACGCACATAATAATCTGGAACACACGTGATAACATAGTATGTACGATAACTTAAGAAGCACATGATAGTTTTGGACGCAGATGATAACTTAGGACGCACATGATAACATAGGATTCACATGGAAACTAAGGATGAATCTGAAAACTTACGACGCATATAATAACTTAAGCGCACATGATAACTGTGAAGAGTCTAGAGAGAAGAATGGCAACTTTGCCTCAATATTTACAGTAGCCTTATGAGAAACTTTTCTCTGGGAAGTAATATATAAACTTTTGAATTCTTACTGACGATGTGAGCATTGTTGTGAGTGCTGTCAACCTGGAGGGTGTTCCGGGAGTTGACGCCCCCGCGGCCCGGTTCTCGACCAGGCCTCCCGGTGAATCAGTGCCTGGCCAGCCAAACTGTTATAGCTGGTCGCATGCATTCCAACGTATGAACCGCAGCCCGGATGATTCGGTACTGACTTTAGGTATCTGTCCAGCTAACTCTTGAAGACAGCCAGGGTTCTGTTGGTAATTCCCCTTGTGTATGATGGGAGGCTGTTGAACAGTTTTGGGCCCCTGACATTTATTTTGTTTTATCTCAGTGTATTCATGGCAACCCAGCATTTGTAAGTGTTTCTGTGTGTTGCACCGAGTATTGCTGTGGGTATTGCTGTGAAACGGTGAGTGTTGTGGTGAGTGTTGTTGTGAGTGTTATTCTGAGTGTTGTCGTGAGTATTGCAGTGAGTGTTGTTGTGAATGCTGTGTTGCTGTGTCTTATATGCTGCTGTGAGTGTTGCTGTGTGTTGCTGTGAGTGTTGCTGTGTGTTGTTGTGTATTGCTTTGAGTGTTGCTGTATGTTGCTGTGAGTGTTGCTGTGTATTGCTGTGAGTGTTGCTTTGAGTGTTGCTGTCAAAGTTGTGGGGATGATCCCAGTCGTATCGGGAAATCGAAAGTAAAAACTTTTCGTACAACTTTCTCTAGCGCCTTGTCAAAGTGCTCCCTGAGGAGTGAGAGCTTTCTCTCACAGAGTCTCGCTGCGGTAGTGGTGGAGGAAGAGGGTAGGAGAGAGGGCGTAGTGGTGGAGGAAGAGGGTAGGAGAGAGGGCGTAGTGGTGGAGGAAGAGGGTAGGAGAGAGGGCGTAGTGGTGGAGGAAGAGGGTAGGAGAGAGGGCTAGCCACCTTCCACCAACAGCTACACCACCACAGCACTAGCACCACATCACTCAACAGCAGCATCACCACTGCAGTAGCACCACCACCACACCGCCACTATCACAGCACCACCAGCAGCAGCTGCACCACAGTAAACCTTACCATTCACTCGATCAGTTGAATAGAGACTGAAGATCATACCACCGTCTTGAACCCTTTGAAGTCAGGCGTACTCAGCTAGGGTAAAAAATCCCCTTTGCATTACTCAGCCCACAATTGAGTACCATATATGCCTTCCGAGAGATTTTCTACCGACTATATCTTTCTATCTTTGAGCTCTCAAGTGATAGTAGCGAGAGAAGGACTGGTAGAAGATGAGTGGAGGGTCACCGGCACTCTCGTGCAAGCTGGCATCTTCAACACAGGGGCGGCGCTCGACGTGACTCTGGGCGCTCAAGCCGACATTTTCTTGTCACTGAAGAGATTTGCAAATCACGATCATGTCAGAGGTCAACAACGGCGGCTTATGGGTTGTGATGCGCCCACGCCATCGCGCACATGCGCATAAATACATACACACCCATACCAAGACGTAGTGACCAGGAGACCAGATATGGCATCAGCATGAAACCTCACTGCTCTCTTTGAAACTGCAAAACATGTGTTAGTGCTTAAGAATTACCGCTAACTCCACCTGTGGTGTTTAGCAGTGATGAGGCGAACCTCAAGCTGCAAGAGTTAATTACCAGCAATATGCTGCAAGACGCACCATCATGAGAAGTAATTACAAGTAATATGTGGTTTTTATGTTGAGTTTTTCTTTTAAATGAATATTCTTGTCAGCCTGTGAGCTGTGTACTCACCAAAATGTACTCACTTAATTGTGGTTGCAGGGGTCGAGTCATGGTTCCTGGCCCCGGCTCTTCACTGGTCGCTAGTAGGTCCACTCTCTGCTCCATGAGTTTGATCGTACCTGCCGCCACTACCCCACTTTCCAGACTATTCCACTTCCAGACAACTCTATCACTGAAGAAATACTGCCTAACATCTCTGTGGCTCATCCGAATCTTCAACTTCCTACTGTGACCCCTTGTTGCTGTGTTCCATCTCTGGAACATCCTGTCTCTGTCCACCTTGTCTATTCCTCTTAGTATTAAATATTTCGTTGTCATGTGTCCCCTGTCCCTCCTGTCCTCCAGTGTCGTCAGGTCAAGTTCCGGTAGGACATGCCCCTTAGCTCCGGGACTAGTCTCGTTGCAAACCTTTGCACTTTCTCTACTTTCCTGATGTGCTCGGCCAGGTGTGGGTACTCCAGCATGGGCCTGACGTACACGGTGTACACGGTGTACACGGTGTACACGGTCCGGAACGACTTTTTACTGAGACACCGGAATGCTATTGTTAGGTTCGCCAGTCGCCCGTATGCTGCAGCAGATATTTGGTTGGTGTGCGCCTCAGGATATGTACTCAGTATTATACACACTCCGAGACCCTTTTCCTTGAGTGAGGTTTGTAGTCTTTGGCCCCTGTGAAGGTTCTTCCTCAGTCCTGGTTCAATCTTGAACCCAAGATGAATCAAGGCTGGTTCCTCCTTAGGAAAATTATAATAGAAAAAGACAATAATAACAATGAAAACAAGCACTTTATTTAATAGAATACTTTATGAAAATAATAAATATTTAAACATGAATATCAAAATCCTATCTTAAATCAAAATGAAAAATGAAAGTAGAAAAATAAAACTGATCAAAAACTATTATTTACAGAGGGAAGTGGTAAGTATACGTGTCGATGTTCTTGACAAGCTCTGATTCCATTTTCTGAACTCCTTGCTGGTGTTAATGAATCGAGGTAAGTGTCAACAACCACTCGGTCGACAGATGTTTCCATAACCCACTCAGTTGACATATGTTCCTAAAACCACGTTAGAAACTCCATTAGTTGACAATGTACCAGGGACTCAGGTGTCGTCCGTGGGTGAACAGTTGCCTGGGTTTTGGCCTCTAGTTGAAACCACAGTGAGGCCTGGTCACAGACCGGGCCGCAGGGGCGTTGACCCCTGGAATTCTCTCCAGGTAAACAGTTGAAGGGGAACTGTTGGCGATTCTGTCTCTGGTCTCAGTTGAGATAACTCCTTCCACTCTCACTCTGCTTTGAGCCAGATGACTCGTGCTGGTTCCTAAGGCTGGTAAAGAAATAACAAGACAATTACTCACCACTCTAATAATCACTCTCATAGTAGGCATAAGGCCTTTAAAAGAAATGGTGAGAAACAATTTACTTTACAATAAAACAAGGCAGGGCAGAGCAGAATTAAGTTCCCAAAATCACGAGTGAAGCTCTTAACATTAAATTAATTAAGATAGGAGAAGCTGCGAAATACTTAGAGTGGAGTCGGGAGTATAGCGGGAGCTAGACACCCTACTTCAACGAGCAGACTACCACAACTATCACTATACAGACATTCACACTTTCATTACTCCTATCTATGGACTTTTCCCTCACAGCCCCCTAGACTGTACTTTGTCTGCGGTCTTCTTTGCCCTTCCCCGATCTTCATTACTTTGCACTTGATGGAGTTGAACTCCAGAAGCCAGTTCTTAGACCAGGACTGCAGCCTGTCCAGATCTCTCTGTAGTCTTGCCTTGTCCTACTCTGACTGAATTCTCCTCATTAACTTCACATCGTCTGCAAACAGGGACACTTCTGAGTCTATTCCTTCCGTCATGTCATTCATATATACCAGAAACAGCACTGGTCCTAGGACTGACCCCTGTGGAACCCCGCTCGTCACAGGCTCCCACTCTGACACCTCATCACTCCCCATGACTCGCTGATGCCTTCTCGTCAGGTATTCTCTGATCCATTGCAGTGCTCCAGCTTTTGCCCTGATCTCTTTTGAGGAACTGTGTCAAAAGCTTTCTTGCAGTCCAAAAAAAAATGCATTCTACCTACCCCTCTCTCTCTCTCTTGTCTTACTTCTGTCACCTTGTCATAGAACTCTAATAGGTTCGTGACATAGGATTTCCAATCTCTGAATCCCTGCTGGTTGTCGTTTATAAGCTCATTCCTTTCTAGGTGGTCAACCACTCTTATCCTGATAATCTTCTCCATGACTTTGCATACTATACATGTCAGTGACACTGGTCTGTAGTTTAATGCTTGGTGTCTCTCTTCTTTTTTAAATATTGGGACTACATTTGCTGTCTTCCATACCTCGGGTAGTCGCTCTGTTTCGATAGATGTGTTAAAGACTGTTGTTAGTAGTACACAGAGCGCCTCTGGTCCCTCTCTCAGGACCCACGGAGAAATTTTATCCGGTCCCATCGCCTTTGAGATATCTAGTTCTTTTAGCAGTCTCTTCATCTCTTCCACAGTTGTATGTATCGTGTCCAGCACTTGTTGGTGTACCCCACCTCTCCATCTTTCCGGAGTCTTTTCTGTCCTCACTGTGAATACTTGCTTGAATCTCATGTTAAGTTCCTCACACACTTCAAGGTCGTTTCTTTAAACTCCCCTCCTTCCTTCCTTCCTCAGCCTGATTACCTGGTCTTTAACGGTTATTTTCTTCCTAATGTGACTGTAGAACTGCTTTAGGTCAGACTTGGCTTTCGCTGCTATGTCCTTTTCGTATTGTCGCTGGGCCTCTCTCCTTACCTGTGCATATTCATTTCTTACTCTTCGACTAGTCTCTTTGTTCTCCTGGGTCCTTAGCCTTCTATACCTCTTCCATTCTCTAGTTCACTTGGTTTTAGCCTCTCTACATCTTTGGGTGAACCAAGGGCTCGCCCTGGCCTTCTCATTATGTCTGATGCCCTTGGGTACAACCCTCTCCTCCCTTCCTTGCATATTGTTGTCACATATTCCATCATCTCATTTCCCTGCGAGTTCTTTGTTCCACTGGACTTCGCACAGGAAATTCCTCATGCCTGTATAGTCTCCTCTCTTGTAGTTTGGCTTTATTCTTCTTGCCCTTCTTGTCACCCTCTCCACTTGTAGCTTAGAACCACGTGATCACTAGCTCCGAGGGGACTTTTATATGTGATGTCCTCAATATCTGCTCTGCTCAAGGTGAATACTAGGTCCAATCTTGCTGGTTCATCTCCTCTTCTCTCTCTCGTTGTGTCCCCATGTGGCTCCAGGTTTTCCCAGTCGATTTCTTTGTGATTGAATTCACCCACGACCAGTAGGTTTGCCCTACTCACATGGGCCTATCTAACCACTTCAGCCAGTGTGCCAACCAGCTCTCTGTTATTAACATCATATTCCTGTCTTGGCCTCCTTCTGTTCTGTGGTGGGTTGTACATCACTGAAGTCATCACCTTGGTAATTGTTTTTATCACCTTTTACTCATGTGCAAGTTGATTGTTCTACCTTATTGTATTACTACTACTACTACAACTTATATCACTACTACTTCTACCACCACTAGTATTACACCTCACTTTGAGAGTATATATATACCCTCTGTGTCCATGTATTGTTTGTAACAGCTTGAAAAAGCTCCTGGAGAGCGAAACGTTGCCACAATAAAATGTCACATTAGTTGCATTTGTGTCCTTTTACTTAACATATTGTCGGTAATTCTACCAATATTAATACATTCACTTAATTGTGGTTGCAGAGGTCGAGTCATAGCTCGTGGCCTCTTCACTGCTCGTTACTAGGTACTCTCTCTCCCTGCTCCATGGGCGTTATCATACCTCTTCTTAAGTGTGTGTGTGTGTTGCAAAGTTATTACTGTTATTGTCGCTAGTAGTGTTAAAAGTGATAATTTCGATAAGGATACTGTTTGTCATAATAAAGTACTACAATAGAAAAATGATAATAATAATAATAAATTTGAGAGAGAGAGCTGGGCATAAATAGGTATTTGATATAAGTACTGGCACTGTGAACTTGCTGTGGCGTTGTCCTTATGAATTCATCATCTCGTAAAGAGTTAAGAAATTAGTCTACACAAACGAGAGAGCAGCTCTAAATCTCCGGTCAACCACATTTTCAGAGGAGGCTGCAGCCATTTCATCTGTTTATCACCTGCATCGGACAAGAATCGGAACTACTGTTGCGTCAGGATGCGGAGAAAGGCTTTGTTTCTTCCAGATTCAGAAGACTATATTGGGAAGTACGGCCTCGCACATCCAGCCCACTTAGTCAGGCCATGATCCACCATGAGACCTGGTCTGGATGTGCTCACGGGGGCGTTGACCCCCCAGAAATATCCTTCAGGTATCCTGGACAGATACCTAAAGTCAATACCCGATCAGCCGGGCTGTGATTCGTACGTTGGTTTGCGTGGGGCCAGCAGTAACAGCCTGGCTGTTCAGGCCCTGATCCACCGGGAGTCTGGTCAAGGACCGTTCCTAGGGACCTCCAGGTAGACTCCAGGTAGGTAGATATAGATACTAACCTTCCCTTAGTCCCTTCCTACTATTTTTTTCATTCATAAGAACATAAAAAAGACAGAACACTGCAGCAGGCCTACTGACCCATGCGAGGCAGGTCCAAGTCTCCTACCGGCTTAAGCCAATGACCCAACCTAGTCAGGTCAAGTCACATTCACTTATGGAAGGAGCACGGCATCAGACCTAGTAGCACAACCTAGTCAGGTCCAACTCACACCCATCCACACTCATTCATGTATTATCTAGCATATTTTTAAAGTTTCTATGACGGTACTCAGGAGTTTGTTCCACTCATCCACAACTTAAAGCTTAAAGCCATTGCTGCGAGTCCTGTCAATACTAGATATTTTTAGCACGCTATTTACATCCCCTTTATTTATTCCTGTTTTCCATTTATACACCTCAATCATATCCCCCCTAATTCTACGCCTTTCTAGAGAGTGCAGATTCAGGGCCCTCAAGTGCATTTATATCCATTCTGCAGTACGGTGACCAAAACTGTGCAGCATAATCTAAATGAGGCCTAACTAACGATATATTGAGTTGAATAACAACCTGAGGACTCCAATTATTTATGCTTCTTTATATGAAGCCAAGGATTCTGTTTGCTTTATTGCGAACACTTATGCACTGCTGTCTTGGTTTTAGATTACTACTAACCAGAACTCCCAAATCCTTTTTGAGGTCAGTAATATTAAGATCTACATTGTTTAGCTTATATGTGGCATGGTTATTTTCCTGTGCAATGTTTAGAACTTTGCATTTGTCTATATTAAACTGCATCTGCCACTTCTCTGACCACTGCATCAGTCTACTCAAATCTTCCAGAAGTGCTCTAATGTCCTGATAAGAATGAATTCGACGGCCTATTTTGGTGTCATCGGCAAACTTGCTTATGTCGCTCATCTATGTTGTTTATGTAAATTGTGAACAACAAGGGGCCCAACACCGACCTCTGTGGAACACCGCTTGTGACGCTTCCCCACTATGGTTTTTCCCGATTTATGCAAACTGTATGCTACCTCTCTGTCAACTACGCCCCTATCCATAAAAAAAATCTTCTATTCCATTTCCCTTAAATTTCCTCATTAGTATCTGATGTGGAACTCTATCAAAAGCCTTACTGAAGTCCATATACACAATATCATATTCATTACCATGATCTACCTCCTCAAATACCTTAGTGAAAAAAGTTAATAAATTCGTAATGCAGGAACGCCCTTTTGTTAAACCGTGCTAAGATTCATTGATCAATTTATGCTTGAATTGGCTCGGCAATTATTAATTCCATAAATTTTCCTCTATTGAGGTTAGGCTTTTTGGTCTATAGTTCGAAGCTAAGGACCTGTCACCTGTTTTGAAAATAGGTATCACATTTGCCATTTTCCACTTATCTGGCACTATGCCAGTTTGTAGTGATATGTTGAAAAGATTAGCCAAAGGTTTACTAAACTCCTCTTTACATTCCTTTAAAACCCTTGCATACAGTTCATCAGGGCCTGGGGATTTGTTAGGTTTTAATTTATCTATTTGTTTAAGGACCATGTCACTTGTGATCTTAATCGTGCATAGTTTATTATCGTCCTGTTCTACATAATTTATTATTTCCGGAATATCGCTAGTACCTTCCTGTGTAAAAACTGAGAGGAAGTAAACGTTAAAAATTCTACGCATTTCCTTATCACTTTCGGTGAGCTGACCCTAGTAACTTTTGAGTGGGCCTGTCTTGTCCCTTATATTACTTCTGTACACCTGATTTAATCCTTTGCCTTTCTTATTCCCTTTTTTATTTCTCTCTTTAACTGAATTTATTGATTTCTTAACTGCCTCTCTCTTCTTTTGATTCGCCTATATATGCCTCTCTTTTGACCAATGATATATTTTAATCTATTGTTTATCAATTTAGGATAGTTTTAGTTTGATCTGATTTTCCTATTTGGAACATAAGTTGTCTGAGCAGCTAGAATTATGCTCTGTAAAACGTCATATCGGCAACCATCACCATCTACCTGACTCTTAGTCAGGTCATTCCAGTTCAGCTCACCCAGGTAATTTCTGAGTTCAATAAAATAAGCCAAGCGGAAGTCAGGGACAGAGATTTGATTACTATTATTAGGGTAATTCCGAGATATATTGAAACTGAGAGTTTGTGATCACTTTCCCAAAGCTCATCATTAACCTCAAGATTATTAATTAGTGATTCCCTGCTGGCAAGAACCAAGTCAAGCAGGTTATTTCCTCTATTTGGGTCTGTCACAAACTGTTTTAAAAAAATATAGCCTTGTATGTGGCTTTCAGAAGTCATTTCTCTATCTATTAGATTGAGCCAGGTCTCTGCTTTAGCAATAATATCCCTGCTTCCTGTACTTGCAATTAATCTTAGCTCATCTATCTTATTTCTTACACTCCTGCTATTAGTATAGTAAACCTTAAGGGAGCTAGTCTCTCGATGCCCTCTGCTGTCTCCCTTTGTTTGCTGACCTGATCCATTGTCTGACTGCAACCTGACTGTTTCCCACACACACACACACACCCATACCTCCATCTTCTATCAGTTTAAAATTCTAGACATCTCAGCAATAGCCCTCTCGATCGCGTTGGCAAATGCTACCACCCCTGCCTCAGATAAATGTACCCCATACCTTGCATACATATCATGTTTGCCATAAACGTTGTCCCAGATGTCAATGAATAGAATTGCAAGTTCCTTGCATTATCTCTCTAGCCACCAATTTACACCAATTGCCCTAGACATTCTTTCATTGCTCCCTCCCGTTCCAGGCAAGATGCTACATATGATTGGGAACCCCTCCCTTAGACCTAATTAAATCTATAGCTGACTTATCTAGCAGCTCTTCTCTCCTACCCTTCCCAATATCATTTCCACCAGCACTGAGACAGATAATGGGCTTGTTCCCATTACCTTACATGATATTATCCAACCTGTTGACTATGTCACCAACACCAGTTCCTGGAAAACACACCCTCTCTCACCTTCTTATTCCTATTACAGAAAGCACGGTCCATATATCTTACCTGAATCACCAACCACAAGAATGCGTTTACCTCTATTAGCAGGGGAAGTAGTACCTTTACCTTCACTGGCCACTGGAGTACACTCATCCTGAAGAACAGAGAAGCGATTTCCTACCTTCAAATCTTCTCTCTTAAGCTTCCTCATTTTGATGTTCCTGCCATTACTGGGAACCACTTGCCACTTGTAGCAGGTGCTGGACTGTTCCTCACTGCTGGAGTCTTTTCGTCCTCACCACCTTCACCCACCTCACACTTACTCCCAAAACCATCGAGGTGAACCTTCAGCCTCCTAATTTCCTCCTGGAGAAGTAGGACCTCCTCCTTCAACACTCTAACCTCATATTTTAAAACACTGCAGAAGCAAGCCATGGCTTTGTAACCCTCCACACTAATCCCCAAAGCAGCTCAGGACCGTATGACCACTTGTGACCACTTGTGACCACTTGGTCCAGAATAAATAAAATTCGCGCTATTTCATCACTTTTTTTTCATTTTTGTCTTTTTTCCTTATATTTTTTCTCAGTACTTTACTGCAGGCCAACAGGCATTTTGTTATGATAATAATAATAATAAGAAGAAAAAAAAGAGACGACAAATATGATCGTAGAAAAATGATAGGTGTACCTCATTTGACGTAGGTGTGTGTCCATCAGACGTAGGTGTACGTCTATCAGACGTAGATATGCGTCCATCAGACGTATGTGTGCGTCTATCAGACGTAAGTGTGCGTTCATCAGACGTAGGTGAGTGTCCATTACACATAAGTGTGCGTCCAACAAAAGTAGGTGTGCGTCCATTTTACGAAAAAGCGATATCTATTAAGTATAGACATCCCCAAAAATACACTTACAAAAGCACTTACGAAAATACACTTACATAATTGTTCGAGTTTGGAGGTGAACGAAAACCGAGGGTCCACTGTAAATGAATTTCATATAATTTAGGATATAAGCTCCTACACTTCTCATGTAGAGCAAAGAGAAATTGTACAGTAGTATAATGCTGATGACACATTTCATATCAGTATGACTCTTAAGTACCGTCTGGTACGTTGTTATCGAGTATAAAAATAATATTAGCATATACAAGCGTGTGTGAGAATGTGTGTATATGTTCAAAGTAGTTCGTTATGTCTCAATAAGACTCGACTTAGACTTAAACAGTGACTGGTTAAATATCCTCAAATAATGTATCTTCTTCACCAACAAGACAATCAAAACAGATTGCTTAAACAATATGACCAATCATTCGTCAACGACAATAATGTAACAAGCAGCAGCACAGCGTCAGGAACAAGGAGACAAAATAATGACCCTAACTGGGGACCATCAACAGATCCTCCATAAAAGTCATAAAACTCCCTTAATACTGAATCCAGGTTCAGCATAACCAAATCCCCGACTACGATGGTGCGTAGATGCCACACAAAATAGGTCAGAAGCTATAGCTAGGGACCTGGACTGACAGGACCTGGGCTGTCAGGACCTGGGCTGTCAGGACCTGGGCTGACAGGACCTGGGCTGTCAGGACGACACACAACCTCAGTAAAACATCAAAAATCACTAAGTCTGAACTAAGCTCTGTGTAACTCTGTTCACA
>WNWK01011224.1:60000-65619 GCA_009830355.1 Cherax destructor
CCAGTAGCAGCAGCAGCCACGACACTCTCCTCCCCAGTAGCAGCAGCAGCCGAGACACTCTCCTCCCCAGTAGCAGCAGCACCCAGGACACTCTCTCCCAGTAGCAGCAGCAGGACACTCTCCTCCCCAGTAGCAGCAGCAGCCGAGACACTCTCCTCCCCAGTAGCAGCAGCAGCCGAGACACTCTCCTCCCCAGTAGCAGCAGCAGCCAGACACTCTCCTCCCCAGTAGCAGCAGCAGCCGAGACACTCTCCTCCCCAGTAGCAGCAGCAGCCGAGACACTCTCCTCCCCAGTAGCAGCAGCAGCCGAGACACTCTCCTCCCCAGTAGCAGCAGCAGCCGAGACACTCTCCCCC
The DNA here is from genome assembly GCA_009830355.1 of Cherax destructor. Lineage (NCBI taxonomy): Eukaryota > Metazoa > Arthropoda > Malacostraca > Decapoda > Parastacidae > Cherax > Cherax destructor. The sequence goes on from WNWK01011224.1 coordinate 60,357, forward strand.
CCAGCAGCAGCAGCAGCACTCCCAGTGCAGCGCGACCAGACAAACTCTCCTCCCCAGTAGCAGCAGCAGCCGAGACACTCTCCTCCCCAGTAGCAGCAGCAGCCAGACACTCTCCTCCCCAGTAGCAGCAGCAGCCAAGACACTCTCCTCCCCAGTAGCAGCAGCAGCCAGACACTCTCCTCCCCAGTAGCAGCAGCAGCCGAGACACTCTCCTCCCCAGTTGCAGCTGCAGCCAGGACATCTCCTCCCCAGTAGCAGCAGCAGCCGAGACACTCTCCTCCCAGTAGCAGCAGCAGCCGAGACACTCTCCTCCCCAGTAGCAGCAGCAGCCAGAGACACTCTCCTCCCCAGTAGCAGCAGCAGCCAGACACTCTCCTCCCCAGTAGCAGCAGCAGCCAGACACTCTCCTCCCCAGTAGCAGCAGCAGCCAGACACTCTCCTCCCCAGTAGCAGCAGCAGCAGACACTCTCCTCCCCAGTAGCAGCAGCAGCCGAGACACTCCCTCCTCCCCAGTAGCAGCAGCAGCCGAGACACTCTCCTCCCAGTAGCAGCAGCAGCCGAGACACTCTCTCCCAGTAGCAGCGCAGCCAAGACACTCTCCTCCCCAGTAGCAGCAGCAGCCAAGACACTCTCCTCCCCAGTAGCAGCAGCAGCCAAGACACTCTCCTCCCCAGTGCAGCAGCAGCCGAGACACTCTCCTCCCCAGTAGCAGCAGCAGCCAGACACTCTCCTCCCCAGTAGCAGCAGCAGCCGAGACACTCTCCTCCAGTAGCAGCAGCAGCCAGACACTCTCTCCCCAGTAGCAGCAGCAGCAGACACTCTCCTCCCAGTAGCAGCAGCAGCCAGACACTCTCCTCCCCAGTAGCAGCAGCAGCAGACACTCTCCTCCCCAGTAGCAGCAGCAGCCAGACATCTCTCCCCAGTAGCAGCAGCAGCCGAGACACTCTCCCCCCAAGCAGCAGCAGCAGCGAGCACTCTCCTCCCCAGTAGCAGCAGCAGCTCTATGACAAATCCTCAGTGCCAGTTTTGTCCCAGGATGCGACCCACACCAGTCCACTAACACCCAGGTAACCATTTTACTGATGAGTGAACATAGACAACCGGTGTAAAGAAACACGCCCAATGTTTCCACCCTCGCTGGGAATCAAACCCAGACACTCGCCGTGTGAAGCGAGAACTTTAGCCACAAAGGCAGCAGTAGCAGTAAAAGTAGCAGCAGCAGAACCATCAGCTTCAGTAGCAGAGCAAAAGCAGAAGCGACTTAGCAGCAACAGCAGCAAAAAAGCAGCCACAAAAGCAGCAACATCAGCAGCAGCAGAAACAATCGTTGCAGCAGCAACAGTAGCAGCAGCAACAGTAGCAACAGCAACAGTATCAACATCAATGATCTTAGAAGCCACAACAACAGTAGTAACCACGACAGCAGCGGAAGTAAAAACATCAGCAGAAACAATAGCAGCGGCAGAAATAATTAACAGTAGCAGTATACGTAAAAACAACAGAAACAAAAGCAAGGGCAGAAATAGCATAAGAAATAACAGCAGCAGCGGTAGAAGCAACAACAAAAGCATAAAAAACTAAACACAATACCAAAGCATCAGAAGCAACCAGAACAACAGCATCAGAAGCAATATCAACAGCAACAACAGAGGCCAACAGGAAGAATCAACAGCAACGTCCCTCATCACTCCCTACGCATCCCTACACATCTCTACAGCTCCCTACACATCCATACAATCACCTACTCATCTCTGCACCTCCGGACACATCTCTACACCTTCTACAAATCTCTGTATCTCCCTACACTTCTCTACACCTCCCTATACATCTCTAAACCTTCCAACACATCTCTACACCTTTCAACACATATCTTAATTCCCTACACATCTCTACACCTCCCTACACATCTCTACACCTTTCTACAAATCTCTACATCTCCCTACACTTCTCTACACCTCCCTACACATTTCTACACCTCCCTACACATCTCTAAACCTTCCAACACATCTCTACACCTTCCAATACATATCTTCACCTCCCTACACATCTCTACACATCCCTACACATCTATACACCTCCCTACACATCTCTACACCTCCCTACACATCTCTACACCTCCCTACACATCTCTACACCTCCTACACATTTCTACAATTCCCTACATATCTCTACACATCCCTGCAATTCCCTGCACATCTGTACACATCCCTACAATTCCCTACGCCTTTCTACTCATCCCTACAGTTTCCTACACATCTCTACACATCCCTACAATTCCCTATACATTTCTACACATCCCTACAATTCCCTACACATATCTACACATCCCTACAATTCCCTACACATCTCTACACATCCATACAATTCCCTACACATCTCCACACATCCCTACAATTCCCTACACATCTCCACACATCCCTACAATTCCCTACTCATCTCTACACATCCCTACAATTCCCTACACATCTCTACACATCCCTATACATCTCTACACATCCTTACACATCTCTACACATCTTTACACATCCCTACAATTCCCTACACATCTCTACACATCCATATAGTTCCCTACACATCTCTACACATCCCTACAATTCCCTACACATCTCTACACATCCCTACAATTCCTTACACATCTCTACACATCTCTACAATTCCCTACATATCTCTACACATCCGTACAATTCCCTACACATCTCTACACATCCCTACAATTCCCTACACATCCCTACAATTCCCTACACTTCTCTACACATCCCTATAATTCCCTACACATCTCTACACATCCCTACAATTCCTTACACATCTCTACACATCCCTACAATTCCCTACACATCTCTACACATCCCTACAATTCCCTACACATCCCTACAATTCCCTACACTTCTCTACACATCCCTATAATTCCCTACACTTCTCTACACATCCCTATAATTCCCTACACTTCTCTACACATCTCTACAATTCCCTACACATCTCTACACATCCCTACAATTCCTTACACATCTCTACACATCTCTACAATTCCCTACATATCTCTACACATCCCTACAATTCCCTACACATCTCTACACATCCCTACAATTCCCTACACATCCCTACAATTCCCTACACTTCTCTACACATCCCTATAATTCCCTACACATCTCTACACATCCCTACAATTCCTTACACATCTCTACACATCCCTACAACTCCTTACACATCTCTACACATCCCTACAATTCCCTACACATCTCTACACATCCCTACAATTCCCTACACATCTCTACACATCCCTACAATTCCCTACACATCTCTACACATCCCTACAATTCCCTACACTTCTCTACACATCCCTACAATTCCCTACACATCTCTACACATCCCTACAATTCCTTACACATCTCTATACATCCCTACAATTCCCTACACATCTCTACACATCCCTACAATTCCCTACACATCTCTACACATCCCTACAATTCCCTACACATCTCTACACATCCCTACAATTCCCTACACATCTCTACACATCCTCTTCACAATTCTCCTACACACTCTACAAAATCCCTACAATTCTTTACACATCTCTATACATCCCTACAATTCCCTACACATCTCTACACATCCCTATAATTCCCTACACATCTCTACACATCCCTACAATTCCCTACACATCTCTACACATCCCTACAATTCCCTACACATCTCTACACATCCCTACAATTCCCTACACATCCCTACAATTCCCTACACATCTCTACACCTCAAGCTATCCTACTCTTCATCCACATTTTTGCCAGAATTTTCAATACATTTTAGGCATATTTTCAAAAATTAATAAAAATACTTTTATTAAAAAATAATGTCTTTGACAGATTTCTAGTTGGCATTGGGTAAATAAACATATGGAAACGTTTTCACGTTTAGATGACGTTTCGCTCTCCGGGAGACTTATCAAACCTCAGTATAGAAATAGTATAATAACCAGGAGGCCTGGTCATGGACGGGGCCACGGGGGGGGTTGATCCCCGGAATACCCTCCAGGTAGACTCCAGGTAGACACCAGGTGGACTCCAGGTAGACTCCAGGTAGATTCCAGGGAGACTCCAGGTAGCCTCCAGGTATTTTATTGATGAAAATTAGATATCAGAAATTAAGTAAATAACCTAACTCTGATGTCAACAGATAAGTCAACTATAGATTTACCAGTAAATCCAAATGTACTTGTTTGGGGCCCAGTTCTTAGGCCTTTTGTGTATCCATTTGATGTTGCAGTGACGTCCACACGATGCAGAAGGTGCACAGTAAACTGTGCAAAATCTAATCTAAAATTTATTTTTTAATTGTCTTTTATTTCAAATATTTTTATTTTTACATTTTATTCATTCGTTACCTTTTGTTTTTATATATATATTTATTACCGAAAGCTCTTGGAATTTCACTATTTTTTCACAGTGGTTGTTGTGTATATTGTGACATCACCTGTTTACTGTCATCTTTTTGCATGTGCATTAATCGTCATTTGCAAAACAATAGTGAAATATCCATTTAAATTCGTTATTGACTTCTCATTTGTATTGGAATAGGTTTAGGTAAATACACTGAGGTGAGCACGGAGGTGAGCACGGAGGTGAGCACTGAGGTGAGCACGGAGGTGAGCACGGAGGTAAGCACGGAGGTGAGCACGGAGGTAAGCACGGAGGTGAGCACAGAGGTGAGCACGGAGGTGAGCACGGAGGTGAGCACGGAGGTGAGCACGGAGGTGAGCACGGAGGTGAGGACGGAGGTAAGCACGGAGGTAAGCACGGAGGTAACACGAGGGGACCCCGGGGGTAGCAGGAGGTGGCAGGGGGTGGAAAGGAGGGAGCCGGAGGTAGGACGGAGGTGACGGGGGAAGCACGGAGGGAAAAGTAACAGGGGGTAGCACAAGGTACACGGAAGTAAGCACGGAGGGAGCACGGAGGTACAGGGGGTACACAAATAAACACGGGGTCCAAATTAAAGGATAAGCACGGAGGTACACGGAAAGGGGGAGGAGGTAAGCACGGAGGTGGGGACGGAGTTAGCACGGGGTAGCACGGAGGGGAACGGAGGTAGCACGAGGAAAAACGGAGGGAAGCACGGAGTTAGCACGGAGGTGACACGGGTGAGCACAGGTAGCACGGGGGCAAAGGAGGTAAGCACGGAGGTAAGCACGGAGGTAAGCACGGAAGTAAGCACGGAGGTGAGACGGAAGGGGACGAGGAAACCAGGGGACACGGAGGTAAGCACGGAGGTG
>WNWK01011225.1:0-65613 GCA_009830355.1 Cherax destructor
AGAATTTGCCCAAAGGGCTGTCTGAGATGAGACGTTGGTTTGTTCAGTTTAGAATATGACTGTTCCATACTACTCTACCATTCCACTACTACCTCCATTATTACCCCACTCTCTTGTACCCTTCCCCGTCTGCCTGCCTTATATACCCTTCCACCTGTTCTGTGTTTAGGGGACTTTGTAAATTTTCCAAGTGGGGCCAAACGCGTCGTAGCCCTCTCTTTTTATGTGGGGTTGTTTTTATGACTTTTAAAAGTGCACCAGAGCGAAAAAATGATATGTACTTTTATTACTTACCTTAAAATATTTGTATTTTTAAATGTAGGGTGAGAGGTAAGTTTTTATTTGAGTTTTGTATCAGTCACAAAAACTATCTTTTCTTATTTGTAGGAAGTCAGGTGTGGGAGTTTTGGGAGCCAACCGGGACCCCCCCCCCACAAGAAAGTACGAATTTTAAAGTGCCTGAAAAAATGCACATACAGGGACTATTAAAATTTCGTGATTAACCGCCGGAGAGTCGCCGTTAAAATTCAAGATTTTCAAACCTTTTTCCCCCATAAGAAATAATGTAAATAAAATTAATTTTTAAACCCCAAAAGTATTAAAAATATTTTTAATAAAATGCATTTATTACACAGAAAACAGAGAGACAAAGAATAAAACCATAAGAACATGACACTTATCTTTATTGAAGAGTTGTTAATGTGGGAAGACGGAGGAGGGTAGAGGATGGAAAAGATATTTTTTGAAGGGGGCCCCTTTCCATAGACTTCAGGTACCAAGTCCTTTTCCAATTTTCCTTTTTTTCTTTTACTGCCACAGTACTTTCATTATTTATTAGGCTCCAACTGAGCAATTATGCTGTATTTGGGAAAAGGTAAAAAGTTAAAAGAACATAGAAAGAGTAAGGATGAGGGTATAAAACCATTTAAATAAAGAAAATTGGATATAATTGGAGAGAGGGATTATGGAAGAAGTAAATGTTTTCAGATATTTGGAGATACGAAAAGGGATGGGTTTATGAAGGATGAGGTTAACCATAGAATTGATAAGGGAAAAAAAGGGCAGGGGCGTTGAGGATCTGTAGAAAAAAACGTTATCCTGGAGGCAAAGAAGGGAATGTTAAAGCAGTGGTCCCCGTTTTGTGATCTCCAAACTAACATTTATGTAATTTTTTTTGTAAGTGCTGTTGCAAGTGTATTTTTTGAAAAGACTAACCACGTGACATTATTTTTAAAGAAGAAATTGTGGGGAAGGCACTTAGACTTAACCCAACGGAAAACCGGGGACCACTGTATAGTGGCCCCAAAACCCCTTTACATGGGTGTAAAGCATGGGTTGCAAAGCTGCAGGGGGGAGGAGGCGGGAGGGGGGAGATCCCCTGCTGGGCTGTGTGGTGTAAATATTATGCAGAAAATTGGAATGTGGAAATTAGAGAAGGTGGGAGTTACTAAAAGTATTTGAGGGGCGAAGAGGTGTTGTTGAGGTGGTTTGGTCATTTAAAAATGGATAAAAGGAAATTTGGAGAGCGAAAAACGTAGGGGGGGGGGTAGGGTCACCCCAGAAAAGGTTGGAGGGGGGGGAAAAGGGGGTTTTGGGGAAGGGGCTTGACTTTCCCGAAAATGGGGAGCAGAGAAGGAGGAATGGAGACAAAGGTTTTTTTGGGCCTGACGAGCTGTTGTAGGGGGAGGGTAACATTTTTAAGGGATTCAGGGGAAAACCCGTTAATTGATTTAGTTGGCTTGAGTCCTGGAAATGGGAAGTAAAAGCCTGCACTTTTTAAAAGGGGGGGTCTGGAGCAGGACAGTTGGAGGGACTATTCTCAGCTGTCAAATTTAGCTTTCTGCAAAGACAATGATTTGTATGAGTGTGGTGAAAGTGTTGAATGATGATGAGATTTTCTTTTTTGGGATTTTCTTTGGGTCACCCTGCCCGGTGGGAGGCCGACTTGAAAAAAAAAAAAAAAAATTAGTGTATTTTTTGGGGGCTGAAATGGATTAATCTAATTTACATTTTTTTCCTTATGGAAACAAAGTTGTTCCCGGATTAGCACTCCAACAGCCTTCCCGGAACAAATTAAGTCTAATCTAAATTAATTTTACAGTACACTCATTACTTACCCAAATATTTATAGTCTTAATTAGGTGAGAGGTGAGAATATAAAAATTATAAATGAGAGAGAGAAAAAGTAATGAGAGAGGGGACAGACGCGAGATGTAAACAAGCAGACAGACGGTTGGGTATCATTGACACACTTCATCTAAAACGTAACATCTCATACTGATGTTAATTTACTTCCCACTGTTGGGGGGATATTATGTTTATATGTTACGAGTGCTCATATAATTTGAAAATATAGATGGATTAAAAAAAATGTTTATACAGCCTCCTCACTTAGCGACGTACTGTTACCAACGCCCGGACTTACGACGGCCCCTCTTACTAGTATTCCCCCTAAAAAATGTATATTGAGCCAATTTCTATTCCATTTTCAATATAAAACACTACTGTATAAACATTAAAAATATACCAGAAATGTTATAAAAGGGAAATGTGATATTAAAAATATCAGAGATGGCTTTACACAAACTACTACCATTATAGTATAACCTCACTTAGCCGAGAATTCATTTAATGTGCCAGAGTGATTATTATTGTATATTATTATTATGGCATCCTCAATACTAATAAAACACTCTTAGTGATTTTAATGTGTACCTGCACCCAAAACAGAGTTTATTTAGGTACAGATACACAAAATAATTATCAGATTACAGGACCCCCGGTTATAGTGTTGCTGATATCGGCCAACTTGGTGATAGGCCGTTTGGGTTCCCCGTAATCTGCCATTTTTTCGTTATCAGCCAAATGGACCTGCCGTCCACGCCAGGCTTGCATTTCAGTTTGACTCTGTGTGTGAGGAAGCTTCTGCTCATTCATCCAAACATTTCGCGTTTTCCATTGTTTTTGTTTTTTTTTTTCAGTGCAACTCAATAAGTAACATGGCTCCAAAGAAAGTTCTTAAATTTCCCTTTTTGGTAAAATAAGTGAGAAACACGACAGAATTCAAGCAGGCAGACAGGCAGGCAGGCAGGCAGTGGCAGAGGAGGGAGAGGTGGGCATGCAGGGAAGCGGGGCGCGGGGAGTATGGGTGGGGGAGTGATTCAAGCTCCCCCTAGTGGCATTAAGATAAAGGGGGAGAAGAACCCCCCAGAGAGGGTTTTGCTATCTGAAGCCTTATGGGGGGGATTCCTTCCAAACAATAACTCCCCCCTATTTTCCAGAAGCCAGCATTAGTCTTCAATAAAGGTATGTAATACTGATTTGTTAAAAAAATATTTTGTTGATATTTTTGTCTGAATGGATTAATTGTATTTACATTAATTTTATAGAAATATTATTTCAAAGGGCCCATTTTTTTTGGAAGCGGGAACAATACGGCTGATAACCGGGGGTCCACTGTATATAAAAAAAGGGGGTAACTTTTAAACGTTTTGAATTTTGGGGACCCCGTAAAAGTTTTTTTCATAATTTGAAATGTTCCTTTTAGGGAATGGGCAAAAAACACGAAAGGGGCCTACTGTACAAAGAAAGACCGTATACATCTTACTGAAGCAGATGCAGGGTTTGCAGGTAATGAAAAAAAGGAATTTGAACAAAGAGTGATGGTATGGTATATCGATGTGTTCATATGATCATTGAAGGTTCCAGCAGAAAGAATCCGATGAATGAAAAAAAAAAGGAGCATTTGGGTTTTTTAAACAAACACAAACAAGGGAAAACTGGGAGAGAAACACCCTGTTACCCTGAGGCCCAGGATCCCCCACTGAAAATAAGCCAAGATTTGGGAGAAAGATAAGGGAAATAACAACAGGTATCTATGGACTAGAAGGGTTAGTAAAGTCCAATGTGAAGGAGGAAATAAGCAAGCAGAAGGGGATTGGAATGTTACAAAAAAAGAGTTGTGAATGGAGTAGAAGGGGAGTGTTGGGAAGTGGATCATGTCCATCAATGTTTAAGTCTCCTAATATATTCAGAATTCTCAAGTTTTTCCCAGAGGACAAGGATGTTGTATAGGGACAACATTAGATATAGAAGGGAGGGGAGTAAAGATCGGGCAATGAGTTACCAGAAAGGGGATGAGAGGTTTAAAGTTATCTTGGGAGGGCCAGGAGAGGAGGGATGGGATGAGAGAAAGGATAAACCTCCACACTTGGGAACAGAGTTATAAGAGGTAAAGAACTAGTACAGAAACTTGAAAGGAAAAAATGTCTGGGAAGGATTAGTGAAGGGGGGGTTAAAGGAGATTTAATTGAGGATGTTTTTGACTTTGGAGAAGTAGAGGAGCAAAAGGGGAAAGGGACTGTTTTGTGGGGGGTCTTGTAGACAACCCATTTAAATAGATGAAGATTTTAGAACAGTATGAGGTGACAAGGTAGGGCCTTTAGTCCAGGACTGCAGAAGAGTTAGATACAGAGGTGTCTGTAGGTGTGATCACAGAGGAGACGGCAAGAGTGGGACCCGGGGGTTGGAGGCCCTTATAACTTGAGAATAAGAAATATGGGGAAGCTTCCTTGGGGACAGATGAGACTGCCATGGCATAAGAAGCCCTTAGTCTCTTTGAGACAGCGGATTTTCATTCATTTAAGCAACGTGACAGCGCAAGAATAAGATGGGTCAGCTTCATTACAATTAAGGCAAAGGGGGGGGTAGACTACAAGATGTACTGTATGGTCCCACCACAGACTGGCATTCAGCCATGGACCTTTCAATTTGCTGATGTCCAAAATGCCAGAAATTTCTATACTGTTGTGGTGCATTTTAAAAGAGGACAGAAGCTCACGGCAGGTTTGAGCTACATTGAAAGGTAGTCTCTCCTTCCACTGGCAGACATAAGTGTCTACTTTGAGAATTGGGGGCTCAAACTGTTCAGAACGTCACCACATGTCTGGGAAATTCACACAGTGGTATGAAGTAGAATGATGGACCCCTACAAGAATTGAGAAACGAAATTTGAATTGTTCCCGAAAGCATCCATGGTGGTAAAAAGGGGAATGAGTTTGTGAGTTTGCACCATTTTGCACCATGACGATACGGGACCACTCTGAGAGCATGAAAAGAAATATTTGACCAACATAGCCCGAAGCAACTTACTGATACCCCCATGATCAGAAAGACAGTCAGTGAAAATGCCCGTTGAGAGTGAAAACTTAGTCCATTTGTGTACTATGATGCATATGTAAAGGAGGAGTCCAAATTTGGGCTTTTCTGAGTAGATTGAGAGGCATTCACAGATATCAGAGAAAGGTCATGTGTTTAGAAGACTGGGGGTGGTCCATTTTAAGACCCGGCAGGTGATCGAAAATTATCCAAACCCTATAGGGAGAAGTCGAAGCATGGTCAAAGACGGCAGAGGTCAGATATTCAAAGGAGCTGTAAGAGATCCTTGTGGAGCGTGAGATAAAATGTCACTCAAAAAGATATAGAGATGAAAGGTCCGAAGGTTGGTCCGGTACCGCAGGGGGCTTTTTGAGGGTGCTGCTACAAAAAAGTGGCCAGGAATACTTTCATGGATTTGGGACCATGACTAGGGGGGGGAAGGGCAAAAATGGAGGGAGCTTACGGGAATTTAGGGCATAAACTCATCCACGCCAAGAGACCTCGCTCAGCCAGTAGCGCAGATGTAGATGAACCCATGCCATGCCCTACCCTTCATGCCAGAAAAACCAGCAATCCGGGATAGCAACCTCGATCCCCCCAGCCCCCCTGGACAAGAGATGGGGAATACCCAACAAAGCATACCTTTCCGGCCACAACCTCCTGGAATCTGACAAGCAGCCCAGAGATACACCCATCAACTGGAAAGACCCCCAAAAACCCTTTTCCCAGACTGGGAGGGATGGGGATCCCCCAGGCATACAGATATTCCACAGCAAACTACACTACCACCAAGGCCCTAGCAGAAGGGGATGGATAAGGTACCCTTCCCCAACCTAGGAACTAGAATGCTTGAGGGAAGGACCCCAAAGGATGAAAACAGGAAAGGGATGATGGGGAGAGGAGGAGGAATGGGGCAGATGGACAGGGGGGAGGACTGGGGAATTTAAAGTTGGTCGGGAAGGAAAAGACCAAAGGGTTGAGTCCTGACCAATAGATTTCACCGTGGCAAGAGCCCCCTTTTGAAGAGGTTTATTTGTGCAATTCAGTCAATTAATATGGATTATTATAATCATGTGTTTAAGGGGATGTTTTGTTTAAGGGGATAACCTGAACCAATGTTTTTAAGTAAATTTTCCATAGCTTTGCATTCATATTGGATATTTAAACATGAATAGGAACACTACTAGTAAGTTTTATAGTGTGTTATAAGAGAAAGGAAGCTCCCATCAATCAGTCTCTCCAAACTAAGCTGAGAAGAGTACTACCACAAATACCAGTCAGGAAGTTAAATGATTTTTCAATATTTTTCAGAATATAAATTGTGATGTAAATATCATGCAGAGCACATAAATTAAAGGCAATGGATCACGACAGAGCGAGGAGGGGTTACTGAGGGGCTTTGGGCATGTAGAAAGGACACAAGGATGGGTTGACAAAGAGGGTGTATAAATTGGGGTAGAACTTAAAAGGGGTTTCATGTTCATAGGTTTGCCAGGACAGGTCCTGGCCCGGTTTTGGGGGGTGACTGCGGTGGCTCAAAGGAGTGTCAGAGTTGGATAAATGATACCATTTACACCCCCCTGGGCAGGCATGGTAACCCCCCCTTGTCAAGGGGGAGTGAGGCTGAGTTTTAGGGCTTTTAATATCGGTTTTTTTGCAAATGTGTTAGATATGAGGGAGATAAATGGTTTTAAAAGAAAAAATCGTGGAGTGAGCAAGGTAACATTCATGAAGGGGTCTCTTCTCCGATATATTACTTTAAAAGGAGAAACTTTGTTTTTTTTGGAACACCCCCCGCTTCGTGGATACGGCCGGGGGGTTGAAAGAAAGAAGATTCAGAAAACTGCAGGTCAGACTTTAGGCCCACAGGGTATTTGGGTTGGGACCTAAAGAAGATGTGGATGCTGCAAACGAGGCGAATCTGATTTTTATGCCTGCAAACTTGAAAAAAGCGATTTGAATTTTTGTGTAATGTTTACCGGGGGTTTTGGGGCACCCCCGCCTTGGAAAAATGGCCATAAAAACCCCAACAAAAAAGCACTAAAGTTTGATAATGTTTTAAGGGGGGGAGGGTCCTATTTATTCGTGAATTGAATTATCACAAATACCAAGATAAAATTTTCAGCTTAAATTTGCCTTACAAACGGGGGGATCAACTGAAAAAAAAGAGTAATAATGGCAAATACTAAAGGCTCCCGCCACTTCAAAATTACTCAACTGGACTGCAACTCCGATTTCCAAGATTCAAAATCACTATTTTTTTGTTTTGTATGGTACCCATTTGGGCATGTGACTACAGTTTGAGAAAAAGTTGGAAAGTGGAGAAAGCCTAGCTAATTTTATAAAAATATAATTTGATACTACTTTTATACATTAATATAAAGGGGGTGTGTGAGCTGAGGGTAGGAGTGAATGGAGAGAATGGTTTGGACCTGATGAGCTGTTGGGGTGTGAGAAGGGCAAATTTAAAAAAAAGGGATTCAAGGAAACCGTTATTAAGATTTTGCCGGACTTGAGTCCTGGAAATGGAAGACAATGCCTGAACTTTTAAAAGGGGGGGTCTGGGATAGAAAGCTGGGAGGACTTATTCTCAGCTGCCGTTCTGAGCGCCCTGCAAAGACAGGATTATATGAGTGGGGGGGTGAAAGTGTTGAATGATGAAAGTTTTTTCTTTTGGGGATTTTTCTTTTTTTTCGGTCACCCTGCCTCGGAGACGGCAATTTTTTGAAAGCAAACCCACAGGAGAATGGGGTTTAAAGGGATTGATCTCATCCAAGGAAGTGGAGGAAATTCCACCCCGATCAAGAACCCCGCCAGGATCGAGGAACCTCCCAAATACAAAGAAGAGTACTGCAATAGGAATACTAGCCCATGCTAGTCAGATCCTACTCATATCCACTCAACACCCGATGGTAGCTTATTAGTTAAATGTCAACTTTGGGTGAGTATAGGCCCCAAGTCAGAATAAAGAGCAAAAAAAAAAGGGGGGGGGGCCCTTATATGTGCTGTCTTATGTCAGTAATTGTAGAGTGCTATTAAGATTTTTTTTTTAATTAATTTTTCCTTATTTTTTTATAAAATATTCTGATGAATGATAATACAATGGCAATGGATTAACTTTCTAACTAGCCAAAAAGAAACCCCAACCCAGCTTTCTGAAGTCGGGAGGTGCCAGTCCAATTAGCCAGTTGTTCAGATCAGCCTATCAGCTGTGACATTCGAATTGCTGGATAGTTGAGAGAACACTATATAGAAAAAAAAGATATGAAATGGCACAGTACACTCATTCAAAGGAACACAATCACTAGGCATTTGAGTTGAAAAAATGACAAAATGAAACATGGTACAGTGCAAGGGATTATTTATGAATAGACAACCAACAAATTTATAGGGAAAAGTAGGGAATTAATAAAAGTTAGAACCATAATACTATAAGAGAAGACAACAGAATAGGAAGATTATGCAAGGCTATTCAAGTTTTTATTGAACAAGATTACCAATTTAAGATTTCTGAAGTAACAAGATATAAAATTTTAGATGGGCAGTCACGTATATTTTCATGTCATGCAATCATATGCACTCCATGCCACGGATGCGCCTGATCCTCCCCAAGACCATGTTGGGATGGAGGAAGAGGATCACGCCGGGTGTTCTTTCTCTGCCTCAGATATCTTCCACTGCCACTTGGAGACCGTACGCTCCAACCTTCTGCCATGTCAGTATAAAGAGTTAAAAAACACTAAACGTAAGAACAATTTTGTTGCCACCCTTTTTAGCAAAGACTCAAAATTCTAAGAATTAGCCCCCCAAGATATTTTAACAATGTTTAGCTAAATCAACAACAATTAAACAAAATTATATACATGAAAAATAAGAAATGAACAAAACTATAGTCAAAAAACATAGCATGGAATGTACAATAACTTGGGAGAAATTCTGTTATTACAGTGTATGAAAAATTTTAAATTACTGATATTAATCAAATTTAAGTGTAAATATTACATCCCGACATACTGAACTTAAAACATTCTACTACTGTATAATGAATAAATATTTAATAAATGGTGGAATTCGTCATCAGTTAATTAGGATTTAACATTATTGACTAAAATACATAAATTAATTAATGTGATATAGTATAGAAGGTAGGGATTACGTGTACAGTATATTACGTAATATTAATTTTTCAATGTCACAACCCCAAAAATTTAAAAAAGTGCTGCTTGAGTGGAAGCAGCCAAGAGCTTTAAACCTTTCATACCAAAAAAATTCTTCTGAACCGACACTAAAATCTCTCACGAAAGTGAAAGACTCAGCAGGCAATGCAACATCCCCAAGAAAAGCAGGGGCACCATGAGAATGCTAAGAGACAACACAATTAGTGTTTGGGACCCAAGACTGTTCAACTGCCTCCCAGCATACATAAGGGAATTATGAAACAGATCCCTTGCTGTCCTCAAAAGGCGCTGGAACACCTCAAAAACAGTACCTGACCAGCCGCATGTAGTTCGATGGTTACTGCATGCGGCCAGCAGTAACAGCCTGGTTGATCAATTCTGATCCACCATGAGGCCTAGTCACAGACCAGGCCACAGGGGTGTTGACTCCCAAACCTCCAGGTATACTCCAGGAAATGATAGAGAAATTTTTCTGAAGGTAATGCACCAAAAGTATAAAATTTGATGCAAAACTTATGGAATTATGCAGGTTGCAAAAATTTGTGGTTTTTTGGGACAATTGAGCATTGGGTGATTTCACTCCGCTTTGAGTCCCATATTATGCCAATTCCATTGCTGAATTCAACCCTAATGTTTAGCTACTTTGCTAGTAGGCCTTCCATTCTATTGAATGAGCACAAGAAACCACCTATAAAGTGAAAAAAAGGTTGGTAACTTGGGGTAAATTTATGCAAAACAAAAAAATTCACATTTAAAAAAACAGTCCAAAAATAAACACTGTAGACATTCCAACCACTAAAACATTTCCTCTGTTCATTACTCTTATCCCCAGGCCCCTCATGTTTTACACTTGCATTCCATTTTTAAAACATCACAAAAAAAAAAAAAATTCAAGAGTTATCGACCATATTTTTGAGGTTTTCCAAAAATGTGAAAAAATTATCAAAATAATGATAAAACCTTTTTAAGTTATTAGTATCCTTTATTGATATTATCATGGAATTACCAATCACAAACATGTTAAAAATTGTGGGAAAATTTAGTTATTACTTATCCCTTTTTGCACCCCTTTCTTCCAGTATATCCAAAATCTTAATTTTTTAAAACTATTAATTTACCTATTAACTTTCACTATGTTGCCATGGTTAATATCCAAGAGAAGACATCTGATGAAAATATCTAAAAAAATTTTTTAATAAACACATGGACTTTGGGGTTGGAGGAAAATATCCCACTGCACAGCCATCACAGTTCCCGGGGTCACCCAACCCAGGCTATTTTTTTCACTTTACAGCAGATATGTTTGGGGGCCTTACCATGCAAATCACAGTTGCATTTTTTCAATAGCATCCTGGTAAATTAGTATTTACTGAGCCTGCATAAACTGGAGTACTGCTGTATATAAAAAACAGTAATTTTCCCTGGGCTTAATTCAAACATTCTGAGTTACAATTTTGCTCTTAAAACATGGTTTTAAACTAATTAATTAATTACAAACAAGTAAGCCCCCTGATGGTGGGGACTACTTACGAACAAGTGCCCTCCTGATGGTGGGGACTACTTACGAACAAGTGCCCTTTTGATGGTGGGGACTACTTACGCAACAAGGGGCCCCTTTTGATGGAGGGGAACACTTATGAAACAAAGTATGCAAGAAGCATTCCCCAATGAAAGACAGGATCAACATTCAAATAATGGTACCCGGATTTCGTACAGCTCCCAACTCAACAATTATGTAAGTGTATTTTTGTAAGGCTCAAGTGTTTTTTTGGGGGTCTGAACGCACTAATCTAATTTTTAATTCGTCCTTATGGGACCAAATTCGTTGGGTAACGGCACTCGAACAGCCTTCTGAACGAATTATTGATGAAATCCAGGGTACCACTGTATTTATACAACGTTTTGTTAAATATTTTATTTAAAATATTTTACTATTTAATTAAAAAATACACCCTTTTTATTTTTGTTTTTTTATTAACACTTTTGGGCCCATCTTCCACCAGGCAGGGTGGCCCAAAAAAAAATTTTCACCATCATTCACTCCATCACTGTCTTGCCAGAGGCATGTTTAAACCAATTAAGAAACTGCAACATTAACACCCCTCCTCAGAGTGCTGGCACTGTACTTCCCTTCTGGTTTCCATGAATCCCTCCATAAAATTACCCTACCCTCACTCCAACAGCATGTCAAGTCCTAAAACCATTTGCCTCCATTTGTCCTTCATCTTTACCTATGCATGCTTGCTGGAAGTCCAAGCCCTCTCACACAAAACCTCCTTTCCCTCCCACCAACCTTTCCTAGGCCAACTCCTACCCTGCCTTCCTCCACTAAGATATATACACTCTCGAAGTTGATCAATTTTGCTCCATCCTCTCTACATGTCCGAATCACCTCAACAACCCTCCTCAGCCCTCTGGATAATAGTTTTAGTAATCCCACATCTACTAATTTCCAAACTGCAAATTCTCTCGCATTATATTCACACTACACATTGCCCTCAGACATGACATTCCACTGCCTCCAGCCTTCTCCTTGTTGCAACATTCACCACCCATGCTTCACACCCAAATAAGAGCAATGGTATAACTATACTCTCATACATTCAACTCATTGCTTCCATGGAGAAAGTTCTTTGTCTCACAGACTCCTAAGTGCGCCACTCACCTTTTCCACTCATCTTCTATGATTCACCTCATCTTTCATAGACCCATCTACTGACACATCCACTCCTAAACAGTGGACCTCAGTTTACAATAGTCTCCAAACTTGCTCTTTTAAGTAAGTTTATATTGTAAGTGCTTTTGTAAGTGCAATTTTGGGGGTCAATAAGGACCAATCTAATTTACATTATTCCTTATAGGAATAAATTCTGCCTAGTAATGGCACTTTGAACAGCATTCTTGAAGAAAAAAATGACGTAATCCGTGGGTCCACTGTATCTGAATATACAACTAGCCCTCCACTTCGCAAGCTTCTAACATTCACGAATGCCAAGCCGCCCAATCATAAGGTATACAGTGGACCCCGAGTAAACGAACACCCCGAAATCGTCATTAAATGTAAGTATTGTAAGTGCTTGGGAAGTGTATTTTTGGGGGTCTGAAATAGACCAACCTACGTGACATTATTCCTTAAGGGAGTAAATTGCTCGATAATGGCACTTTGAGCAGGCTTCTGAATGAAGTTTTTAATGCTACTCGGGGTCCACTGTATACACTATTTTATGATGTTTTCATGTATTTTATGATTGTTCGTGGTTCAGTAGGTTAGTATTGTTAGAAGCTATGAAATGCTATTATCATATTTCCCACAATTATTTGTGAATCAAAACATTCGAGAACGCTACAGTACAGTATTATTATATTTCCCTACATCATATTTTGGCATCATATGTTGAAAATCAGTTATGGCAGGTAAAGAAGGAATATAAATGCATAAATTCAAGGATTATGGAGTAAAATAAAGGTTGGATGTGAAAAGTGGGTTATAGTAAGTGTTTATGCACCTGAAGAAGAGAGAAGTGTAGAGGAGAGAGAAGATTTTGGGAAATGTTGAGTGAGTGTGGGGGAGTTTTAACCAATGAGAGAGTAATTGTGGTTGTGGATCTTAATGCTAAAGTGGTAAAAATGTTGGGAGGGAGTATAGGTAAATTTGGGGTTAGGGTAAATTAAATGGGAACCATTAATTGAGCTTATGTAGAAAGGAGGTTTGGTAATAAGTAATACAGTGGTACCTCGAGTTACGATGGTCCCAAAATCGCACTTTTATGTAAGTTTATTTTTTTAAATGCTTTGTAAGTATATTTTTGGGGGTGTAAAGGACTAGTCTATTTTACATTATTCCTTATGGATAAATTGTTTGTAATGGCACTTGAACAGCATTCTCAACGAAAAAATCGTAACCTCGAGGTACCACTGTACATATTTTATGAAAAGAGGATAAATAAATATACAATATGATAAAGCACGAAGGAAAGTAGTTTGTTGGATTATGTATTGGTGGATAAAAGGTTGATGGAGGAGATAAACAAGGTAAGAAAGCCTAGGAACGAATGAATTTGTCAGCTAAAACAGAGTAGGGGAGTTGGTAGATGGGGAGCTGGAGGTATTGGGTAGATGGCGGGAATAGTTTGAGGAACTTTAAATGTCGATGAAAATAGGGAGGCGGTAATTCATGACTGGCCAGGGAAGTACAACATTGTTTAGGAGTGAAGAGTAGGATGTGAGTGTGGGGAGGTCGTGAGGCATTACGTAGAATGAAAGGGGTAAAGCAGCTGGAATTGACGGAATCATGACAGAAATGTTAAAAGCAGGGGAGGAATAGTGCTGGAGTGGTTGGTATTTTGTTTAATAAATGTATGAAAGGGAAGGTACTAGAGATTGGCAGAGAGCATGTATAGTTCCTTTATATAAAGGGAAGGAGATAAAAGAGTGTAAAATTATAGGGGAATAAGTTTACTGAGTATACCAGGTAAAGTATATGGCAGGGTTATTATTGAAAGAATTAGAGGTAAGACAGAGAGAGGATTGCAGATGAGCAAGGAGGCTTTAGAGTGGGTAGGGATGTGTAGATCAAGTGTTTACAGTGAAGCATATATGTGAACAGTATTTAGATAAAGGTAGAGAAGTTTTATTGCATTTATGGATTTAGAAAAGGCATATGATAGAGTGGATAGGGGAGCAATGTGGCAAATGTTTCAAGTGTATGGAATAGGTAGTAAGTTACTGAAGGCTGTAAAGAGTTTTTATGAGGATAGTGAGGCTCAGGTTAGG
The DNA here is from genome assembly GCA_009830355.1 of Cherax destructor. Lineage (NCBI taxonomy): Eukaryota > Metazoa > Arthropoda > Malacostraca > Decapoda > Parastacidae > Cherax > Cherax destructor. The sequence goes on from WNWK01011225.1 coordinate 14,109, forward strand.
GTGTGAGGAGAGAGGGAGATTACTTCCCGTTAAAAGTAGGTCTTAGACAGGGATGTGTAATGTCACCATGGTTGTTTAATATATTTATAGATGGGGTTGTAAAAGAAGTAAATGCTAGGGTGTTGGGGAGAGGGGTGGATTAAATTATGGAGAATTAAATGCAAAATGGGAGTTGACACAGTTACTTTTTGCTGATGATACTGTGCTTATGGGAGATTCTAAAGAAAAGTTGCAAAGGTTAGTGGACGAGTTTGGGAGTGTGTGTAAAGGTAGAAAGTTAAAAGTGAACAAAAAAGAGTAAGGTGATGAGGGTATCAAACGATTTAAATAAAGAAAAATTGGATATCACATTGGAGAGAGGGATTATGGAAGAAGTAAATGTTTTCAGATATTTGGGAGTTGACGGTCAGCGGATGGGTTTATGAAGGATGAGGTTAACCATAGAATTGATGAAGGAAAAAGGTGAGTGGTGCGTTGAGGTATCTGTGGAGACAAAAACGTTATCCATGGAGGCAAAGAAGGGAATGTCTGAAAGTATAATGGTACCAACACTCTTATATGGGTGTGAAGCATGGGTTGCAAATGCTGCAGCGAGGAGGAGGCTGGAGGCAGTGGAGATGTCCTGTCTAAGGGCAATGTGTGGTGTAAATATTATGCAGAAAATTCGGAATGGGAAATTAGGAGGTGTGGAGTTACTAAACGTATTTGTCAGAGGGCTGAAGAGGGGTTGTTGAGGTGGTTTGGTAATTTAGAGAGAATGGATCAAAGTAGAATGACTTGGAGAGCGTATAAATCTGTAGGGAAGGAAGGCGGGTAGGGTCATCCTAGAAAAGGTTGGAGGAAGGGGTAAAGGAGGTATTGTGGGCGAGGGCTTGGACTTCCAGCAAGCATGTGTGAGCGTGTTAGATTGGAGTGAATGGAGACGAATGGTTTTTGGGACATGACGAGCTGTTGGAGTGTGAGCAGGGTAACATTTTGTGAAGGGATTCAGGGAAACCAGTTAATTGATTTAGTTGGACTTGAGTCCTGGAAATGGGAAGTACAATGCCTGCACTTTAAAGGAGGGGTCTGGGATAGTGACAGCTGGGAGGGACAATTCTCAGCTGTCGTATCTGAGCTCCTCTGCAAAGACAGTGATTATGTATGAGTGTGGTGAAAGTGTTGAATGATGATGAAAGTATTTTCTTTTGGGGATTTTCTTTTGGGTCACCCTGCCTCGGTGGGAGACGGCCACTTGTTGAAAAAAAATATATATTTGCGCACCAAACATTAGTGAATTTTCAAGATATGCAAGGTTCTTGATCCCCTAACCCCCGCGAATGTGGAGGGCCTTCTGTATCCACCTCCTCCATACTCTCTCCCTCCAATCTGATATCCAATCTTTTGTTACCTAATTTCTGAGTTATCTTCATCACCTTACTCTTTCCTATACAGTGGACCGCCGCTATTCGAACGGCTCGGCAGTCGAACAAATCGTCATTAGTACAAGAAAATCGATATCGTCATGCGAACAAATTATCGCGATTCAAACGAATGCGTTCGTGACCTGTCCGCCCAGACGCTGGGTGCCTCACCGCGCAGGCGTGGAGGCCAGTCCCACGTTGTTTACACTCGAGAGAACAATACCCTGCACGCTCCTCGAGACATTTCACACTTAATTATAATTTTTGGAGTTTGTTCATTAAGTGCGACTGTGAAATAAGCTACCATGGGTCCCAAGAAAGTTCCTAGTGGTACCCCTGGGCTGATGAAAGTGAGAAACACCGTAGAAATGAAGAAGGAAATAATACAAAAATACGAGAGTGGTGTGCGAATGTGTGATCTTGCCAGGGTATATGACAAAAACAGGACAACTATCGCTTCTATCCTGCTTAAGAAGGAAGAAATTAAGGAAGCTGATGTTGCAAAAGGTGTTACTGTGAGAGCCAAAAATAGACCACAAATAATCGGAGAGATTGAGAAGTTGTTGCTGGTGTGGATCAAGGATAAAGAGTTAGCGGGTGATAGTGTGTCGAGTCAATCATTTGTGAAAAGGCAAGGAACTTGCATGCCGATCTTGCAAAGAAAATGCCTGCAACCAGTGTTGATTGTAATGGTAGTGAATTTAAAGCCAGCAAAGGCTGGTTTGAGAGATTTAAAAATAGTAGTAGCATACATAATGTGGTAAGGCATGGTGAGGCTGCCAGTTCAGACAAACATGCAGCTGAAAAATTCATAAACGAGTTTCAGGACTACATAAAGACTGAAAAATTGAAACCTGAACAAGTGTTCAATTGCGACGAAACAGGCCTGTTTTGGAAGAAAATGCCCAACAGGACCTACATTACTCAGGAGGAAAAAGCACTGCCAGGACACAAGCCTATGAAAGACAGGCTAACTCTCATGATGTGTAGTAATGCTACTAGTGTAATGCTACTAGTGTATCACTCAGTAAATCCAAGAGTGTTCAAGAGAGACAATGTCGTCAAAAGTAGATTGTGTGTCTTGTGGAGATCTAGTCAGAATGCATGGGTCACAAAGCACCTTTTCAGTGACTGGATCCATGAAGTGTTTGGCCCCAGTGTGAAAAATACCTACAGGAAAAGGGTTTGGACCCCAAGTGCCTCCTGTTACTGGACAATGCTCCTTCACATCCTCAAAACATGGAAGGCCACTGTGTGAAGACTTCAAATTTATAAAACTGAAGTTCTTGCCTCCTAACACCACTCTCTCCTCCAGCCCATGGACCAGCAGGTCATCTGTAACTCAAAAACTCTACACAAAAGCAGTGTTAGAAAAGTGCTTTGAAATGACCTCGGACAGTGAATTGACCCTTAAAGAGTTCTGGAAGAATCACTTCAATATCTACAGCTGCATAGGCCTTATAGGCAAGGCTTGGGAGGGAGTGACTTCCAGGACTTTGAACTCTGCTTGGAGACCATTGTGGCCAGGTTGTGTCCAACAGAGGGATTTTGAAGGGTTTGAGGCTGACTTTGACCCTGCCAACCCTGTGCCTGTTGTGGACTCTATTGTGGAATTGGGCAAATCCCTGGGGTTGGAGGTGAGTGGCGAGGATGTGGAAGAGTTAGTGCAGGGCCACAGGGTAGAGCTAACAACTCAAGAGCTGCAACAGCTGGAAATGGAAGAGCATCAGACCAGATTTGAGGCTATTGATTCATGGGAGGAGGAGGAGGAGGAAGAGGGGCTGAAGAAGGTGCCTTCTTCAGAGATTAAGATGTGTACAATGTGGAATAGGTTGCAAACTTTTGTTGAAAATACCACCCTGAACAAGCTCAAACAAGCCATAACAGCAGCGTGTTCAGTGACCAAACAATGTCCTTCTTCAGGAACATGTTGAAAAGGCGCCAGAAACAGAGGACTGTGGACAGTTATTTTGTTAAAGTGTCAAGTGACCCCCAAGCTGGTCCTAGTGGGATTAAAAGACAAAGAAAAGAAGTAACCCCAGATAGGGCTTTGATACCTGAAGTCCTTCTGGAGGGGGATTCCCCTTCCAAACACTAACCCCTCCCTCCCTCACTCCTCCTCCCTCTCTTCCATATGCCATCAACAATCTTCAATAATGGTAAGTAAAAAGCCTTGCATTTATTTACTAATACTTTTAGTAGTACAACACTGTAGTATTTAATGTTTTTGTCTATGTAGAAGCTTAATTTTATTAAAATATATTATTTTTTAATATTTTTGGGTTTCTGGAATGGATTAATTGTATTTCCATTATTTCTTATTGGGAAACATTAAATCGCCTTTCGAACATTTCACGTTAAGAACAAGCTCCTGGAACAGATTAAGTTCGAATAGCGAGGGTCCACTGTATTCACTTTTAATTTTCTTCTTTTACATACCCTACCAAATTTATCCACCAACCTCTGCAACTCCTCTTAAGAATCTCCCAAAAGCAGTGTCATCAGCAAAAAGCAACTGTGACAACTCCCACATTGTATTTGATTCTTTATCTTTTAACCCCACACCTCTTGCCAAGACCCTCGCATTCACTCCTCTTACAACCCCCATCTATAAATATATTGAACAACCACGGTGACATCACACATCCTTGTCTAAGGCCCACTTTTACTGGGAAATAGTCCCCTTCCCTCCTACACACTCTAACCTGAGCCTCACTATCCTCATAAAACTCTTCACTGCTTTCAGCAACCTTCCTCCTATTCCATACACCTGCAACTTCTGCCACATTGCCCCCTATCCACCCTATCATATGCCTTTTCCAAATACATAAATGCCACAAAACCTCTTTTACCCTTATCTAAATACTGTTCATCTATATGTTTCACTGTAAACACTTGGTCTACACCCACAGACTTCTTTCTTTCAACACGTCGGCCTTTCCCACCAAGGCGGGTGGCCCAAAGAGAAAAACAAAAGTTTCTCCTTTTAACTTTAGTAATATATACAGGAGGAGTAGTTACAAGCCCCTTGCTCCCAGCATTTTAGTCGACTCTTATGACACGCATGGTTTACGGAGGAAGAATTCTGTTCCACTTCCCCATGGAGACCCACAGACTTATTCCATTATATTTTTTGCACTCTCTTTTGTCCCCTTTGCCTTTATAAAAGGAACTATGCATGCTCTTTGCCAATCCCTAGGTATCTTACCCTCTTCCATACATTTATTAAATAAAAGTACCAACCACTCCAAAACTATAGCCCCACCTGCTTTTAACATTTTTATCATTATCCCATCAATCCCAGCTGCCTTACCCCCTTTCATTGTACCTACTGCCTCATGAACTTTCCCCACATTTACAACTGGCTCTTCCTCACTCCTACAAGATGTTATTCCTCCTGCCCTATACATAAAACCACAGCTTCCTTATCTTCATCACACAGTTTTCCTGTGCATTGGGCCTTCTTCTAAAGTCAATTTTGAAATTGCCTGTAGGTATCCAAAAGCTTATAGGGGAAGTCTTTGACATAAATAATTTAATGGTATTTTTAATTGATAATCAAAATATTCCCTCCATCTTCCCAATACCTCTAACTCTTCATTTAGTAACTCTACTCTCCTATTTTTACCTATCAAATCCATTCGTTCCCTAGGCTTCAACTTATTAATCCCACTCCAAAACTCTTTCTTATTTTCAACAAAATTTGTTAACATCTCTCACTCTCTCTCATTGGCTCTCTTTTTACATTGCTTCACCACTCTCTTAACCTCTTCTTTTTCTCTCCATATACTCTTTCCTCCTTGCATCACTTCTACTTTGTAAGTTTGCTAACTTTTTCTCCCTTACTGCTCTATTTACATCATCATTACACTAATCGCTCTTCTTCCCTCCCGCACCCACTTTCCTGTAACCACAAACTTCTGCTGAACACTAACACTGCATTCTTAAATTTACCCCATACATCTTCGACCCCATTGCCTATACTCTCACTAGCCCATCTGTCCTCCAATAGTTGTTTATATCTTACCCTAACTGCCTCCTCCTTTAATTTATAAACCTTCACCTCTCTCTTATTTGCGGCTTCTATTTTCCTTGTATCCTATCTACCTTTTTCTCTCACTGTAGCTACAACTAAAAAGTGATCCGATATATCTGTGCCCCTCTATAAATATGTACATTCTCAAGTCTACCAAAGTCTTTTATCTACTAATACGTGGTCCAACAAACTACTGTCATTACGCTCTACATCCTATCTTACACTTATTTATCCTCCTTTTCTTAAAATATGTATTACCTATAACCAAACCCCTCTCTATACAAAGTTCAATAAAAGGTACCCCATTATCATTTACACCTGGCACCCCAAACTTACCTACCACATCCTCTAAAAGTTTCTCACACTAATATTCAAATAAAAAAAGCAAATTGAAAGTTGAAGATTTGGTAAAAGTTCATTTGAGAGAAAAGAAAGATTGGGTACAGGAAATAAGGGGTTTGGAACACATTATTTTACATTATTTCTAATGGGAAAATTAAGTTCTGACTACCAAACACATGGCTTATGATAAACCTTCACGAATTCAATGATATTGTAAAATGGGATCCCTACTGTACACAGTACTGTATACAGAAGAGTGAAATAAGCTAAAATCTGTTTACTTTAGATGGAAGAATAATAAACCACAACTCTATTTACAATTTAATTTTTTCATGGGCTTGGTGTTTGTAAATAACAATGCAGACAGAGATGAACCTAATACAGTTTAGAAGATGTATGATTAATTTTTTTTAACTGAAATATACAGCGGACCCGCGGTGTTCGTGATGCTCCAAACTCGAACAATTATGTAAGTGTATTTTTGTAAGTGCTTTTGTAAATGTATTTTTGGGGGTCTAAAAGGACTAGTCTAATTTACATTATTCCTTATGGGAATAAATTCGTTTGGTAATGGCACTTGAACAGCATTCTGGAACGAAAAAATCACGAAAACCGGGGGTCCACTGTACAGTGGACCCCCGAGTATCGTAATTAATCCGTTCCAGGAGCTATTACTTAACACGAAGTTTACGAAATTCGAACCATTATTTCCCATAAGAAATAATGTAAATACAATTAATGTGTTCCACAAAAAAAATATTCATGCAAAATAATTAAAAACAATATATATATATATACATTTACGTACCTTTATTGAAGAGTTGCAGGCATCTGGAAGGTAGAGTTGCTGACAGGGGCAGGGTGTTAGTGGTTGGAAGGGTAATCCCCCTCCAAAAGGACTTCAGGTAACAAGTCCCTCTCTGGGGTTACTTCCCTTCTTGGTCTTTTAATGCCACTAGGACCAGCTTGAGTGTCACTAGACCCCTGCCTGGTGAAGTAACTGTCCACAGTCCTCTGTTTCTGGCGACTTTTCAACACTTTCCTTTAGTGCAACATGGCTCTGTCACTGAAGTGGCTGCACAGAAGGCTCATTTCAGCTTGCTCAGGGTGGTGTCTTTCAACAAATATCTGCAACTCATTCCACTTTGTACACATCTCCTTAAGCATTGAAGAAGGCACCTCCTTCTGTCTCTCACCCTCCTCCTTTGAAGCAATAACCTCAGCTGTGGTCTGTTGCTGTTCCAGATGAAGCTCTTGCAGCTCTTCAGATGTTAGCTCTACCCTGTGCTCCTCCACCAACTCTTCCACATCCTCACCACTCACCTCCAACCCCAGGCTGTTCCCCAATGCCACAATATCTTTCACAACAGGCACAGGGTCAGCCTCAAATCCTTCAAAATCCCTCTGTTGGACACAACCTGGCCACAATGGTCTCCAAGCAGAGTTCAAAGTCCTGGAAGTCACTCCATCCCAAGCATTACCTATAAGGCGTATGCCATGCACAATATTGAAGTGATCTTTCCAGAACTCTCTTAGGGTCAATGCAGTGTCTGAGGTCACATCAAAGCACTTCTGAAACACTGCTTTGGTGTACAGTTTCTTGAAGTTGGAAATGACCTGCTGGTCCATGGGCTGGATGAGAGTGGTGGTGTTAGGAGGCAAGAACTTCACTCGGATGAAATTAAACTTGTCAGACAAACACTCTTGCAAGTTGTGAGGGTGAGCAAGAGCACTGTCCAGTACCAGGAGGCACTTGAGTGGCAATTTCTTTTCCAAGAGGTATTTCTTCACACTAGGGCTAAACACTCCAGTCACCCATTCCTTGAAAATCTCCGTAGTGACCCATGCCTTGGTGTTAGCCTTCCAATGCACACACAAATTATTCTTGTCAACACTGTGATTCCTGAAGGATCTGGGATTTTCTGCATGATACACCAGTAAAGGCTTCACTTTAAAATCCCCACTGGCATTGGCACACATCATAAGAGTTAGCCTGTCTTTCATAGGCTTGTGTCCTGGCTGTGCCTTTTCCTCCTGAGTAATGAAGGTCCTGTTGGGCATTTTCTTCCAAAACAGGCCTGTTTCATCACAGTTAAACACTTGTTGGGGAAGGAATTGTTCAGCCACTACGAACCCCTGGAATTCCTGCACAAACTTTTCAGCTGCACGTTTGTCTGAGCTGGCTGCCTCACCATGTCTCACAACACTGTGTATGCCACTACGTTTCTTAAACCTCTCAAACCAGCCTTTGCTGGCTTTAAAATCACTCGCCTCACCACTGGTTCCAGGCATTGTCTTGACAAGATCTGCGTGCAACTTCCTTGCCTTTTCACAAATTATCGCCATGGAAATACTATCACCCGCTCTCTGTTTTTCATTGATCCACACCAACAACAACTTTTCAACCTCATCCACTGTTTTCGATCTATTTTTCGTTAACATAACCCCTTTTGCAACATTAGCTTCCTTGATCGCATTTCTCTTTGCCAGGATAGAGCTGATAGTAGATGGGGTTTTCTTGTACATCCTGGCAAGCTCACTCAGACGTACGCCACTCTCATATTTTTCTATCATCTCTTTCTTCAGTTCGATGGTGTTCCTCACTTTCTTTACCACAGGGGTGCCACTAGAAAGCTTCTTTGGACCCATGGTGACTTATTTCACAGTGACAATCACTAAACCACCAAAAAAGACACCAAATGTATTGTGAATGTTTGAAAGAGCACGCTGGGTAATGTTCTCTCAATGGTAAACAACGCTTCACTGGCGGCGTCCTGCGTCGGTGCGGAGCACGCGGACAGGTCTAATACGTTACGAAACACGAGCCAGTTTACGATTCTCGAAATCGAAAAAAGCTTACGAAACACGATGTTTACAAAATAAGAACCTTACGAAACTCGGGGGTCCACTGTATATGAAAAGACTGAATTAAAAATGTGCAAAATTGTAAGTCTTTACCTACTCTATAAAAAAAAAACTATGATTCTCCAACTATGTTATAATAGAATAACTGTATTTAGAATACCTGGGTCCCATCTGACATTTCAAAGCTCAAGACGAAATCATATCAACTTGTACATATAGTAAATTTCCAGTTTTTTTTTTTTTTTTTGGTTATCAAATAATTTTAGAAAAAAATGGCAGGTGTAAAAATCTTATGTCTTATTAAAAGCAAAGTAAAAGTTCAAAAACCATTTATTTTTTTTAACAGAAATTACACTAGTGAGAAACTAGCTGGGTAACATGACATGGTGAAATGTTTAAAGATCATTAAATACCACATATGTACTTATATATAACCCAATATGCTGTTAGTACATATTTATATGTCTATGACAAATTTAAAAAAAAATCTAAATTTAGGAACATGCATCACTAGAGTATAGCATCCACTGCAATTAAAACACTTTAAAATAAATTTATTATTAAATACCTGAGAATGGTGTAGTTATATCCAGGAAATCAGATCCAAAGTATGTGATTTCTGGAAGACGAGGTTCAATGTGTTCTTTAAAGTATTCCATTGCCATGGTGGAAAGATCGAAGAGTTCATCGGTCACTTTATATGCACGGCCTAAGTTAGGAGTCTTTTTTATGTATGTCAAGATGCGGTAAACTTCATCTAAAATCTGCCAAATTTGAGAAATATGTGATAAATTTATATAACAAATAATACAGTGCACTGACACACACAAAATAATAATCATAAAGAAATAATGATTGGACAATTATTATAGCTTTGAGTATAATCCATTTTCATCAACATTAACAGGTGCTCCCATGTGGAGGCACCTTCCTCTGTTATATTTATCATAACAGTTTGATATAAGGCTGCAAATTCTACATCAACTCTCTAGGAATCCAGTCAATCCAACATTAAGCATGTTGGCACAGACTACTGTACAGTGGTACCTTGACTTACGAGTTTAATTCGTTCCGTGACCCAGCTCGTAACTCAATTTGCTCATACAGTGGACCCCCAGTTATCGGCCATAATTCGTTCCAGAATGCTGTTCGAGTGCAGTTACCGAATATTCACCTATGAAATGAACACCAGTGTGGCAATGCACTAGGTCTGGCTCTCACTCATGTGCTGTTTCATTGTACTGTTAATACATAAACAAGTTGAATTAAGAGTAAGAGGGAGAGTAGGATAGCAGATGAACAAGGAGGGTTTAGGAAGGGTAGGGGGTGTGTAGACCAAGTGTTTACAGTGAAACATATAGGTGAACAGTATTTAGATAAGGGTGATGAGGTTTTTTGTGTCATTTATGGATTTGGAAAAAGCATATGAGAGGGTAGATAGGGGGCAATGTGGCAGATGTTGCAAATATATGGAATAGGAGGTAGGTTATTGAAAGCAGTGAAGAGCTTTTACGAGGATAGTGAGGCACAGTTAGAGTATGTAGGAGAGAGGGAGATTATTTCCCAGTAAAAGTAGGCCTTAGACAAGGATGTATGATGTCACCATGGTTGTTCAATACATATATTTATAGATAGGGTTGTAAGAGAAGTGAATGCTCTGGTGTTGGCAAAGGTGTGGGGTTAAAAGATAAAGAATTTAACACAAAGTGGGAGTTGTCACAGCTGCTCTCTGCTGATGACACTGTGCTTTTGGGAGATTCTGAAGAGAAGTTGCAGAGGTTGGTGGATGAGTTTGGTAGGTTATGTAAAAGAAGAAAATTAAAAGTGAATATAGGAAAGAGTAAGGTGATGAGGATAACAAAAAAATTAGGTAACAAAAGATTGGATATCAAATTAGAGGGAGAGTATGGAAGTGGTGAATGTATTCAGATATTTAGAAGTGGACATGTCAGCAGATGGGTCTATGAAAGATGAGATGAATCATAGAAATGACGAGGAAAAAAAGGCGAGTGGTGCACTGAGGAGTCTGTGGAGACAAAGAACTTTGTCCATGGAAGCAAAGAGGGGAATGTATGAGAGTATAGTTATACCAACGCTCTTATATGGGTGTGAAGCATGGGTGGTGAATGTTGCAACAAGGAGAAGGCTGGAGGCAGTGGAGATGTTATGTCTGAGGGCAATGTATGGTGTGAATATAATGCAGAGAATTCGTAGTTTGGAAATTAGGAAGAGGTTCGGGATTACTGAAGGGGTTGTTGATGTGGTTCGGAAATGTAGAGAGGATGGAACAAAATAGAATGACAGAGAGAATATAAATCTGCTGTGGAGGGAAGGCAGGGTAGGGGTCGTCCTGGGAAAGGTTGGAGGGAGCGGGTAAAGGATGTTTTGTGTGCGATGGGCTTGGACTTCCAGCAAGCATGCGTGAGCGTGATAGATAGGAGTGAATGGAGACGAATGGTTTTTAGGACTAGAAAGTGCTGTTGGAGTGCGACCAAGGTAACATTTATGAAGGGATTCCGGGAAAGCGGAAGGCCAGACTTGAGTCCTGGAGATGGGAAGTACAGTGTCTGCACTCTGAAGGAGGGGTGTTAATGTTGCAGTTTTATAACTGTAGTGTAAACACCTCTGGCAAGACAGTGATGTAGTGAATGATGATTTAAGTCTTTTTCGGGCCACACTACCTTGGTGGGAAACGGTCGATTAATAAAAAAAATAAAAAGAAGTTGAAACTGTTGCAGGAAATAGTGATAACAATTGACACTGATGCTTTCATATGTATTAGAAAACCACATGCAGCACCTACAATAGCTGTGATAACCTTGACAGCATTAACATCAGTGATAACAGCATAGCAGTTACAATATGAACACCAGCTGTGACAATCAACCATGACACCAACAGCAAATATCATATACCCACAGACCAACAGGGTGTGGAACTGGCAGGAAAGTACTTCATTTGTACTAAATGTTTCACAGTTTGATGATAGTAATAAAGAAATTCAGCCAAATGATTCCACTAAACTTGATTACTTTCAATTATTCTTTGTGATGAAACATTGATGATTATTCTTGTTGCCTAAACAAGTAACTAATGCAAGTACATGGTGACTAACTCTTATGTTCCACTAAAATCACTGCTTCAAAAGTGGAAGGACACTACTGCACCAGAGCACTAACTTTTCTTTGCAACACTAACACTGATGCCATACACCCATAAGAATACAGTGGTACCCCGACTTACGATGGTCCCCAAACACACCCTTTTATGTAAGTTTATTTTTTTAAATGCTTTTGTAAGTGTAATTTTGGGGGTCTAAAAGGACTAGTCTATTTTACATCATTTCTTATGGAGATAAATTCGTTTGGTAATGGCACTTGAACAGCATTCTGGAATGAAAAAATATCGTAAGTCGGGGTACCACTGTATATCTAAGTACTGCAATAGAGAGACTTATAGCAACACCATCTTTCAGCAAAATCATGCACCTTGATCACTTTCTCTTGTTGCTGTGTATGTTGCATTTGCAATAAAAGCAGTCCCCCAGAAAGATTATTTGTTCTATAAACTACAGAAAAGTATGTAATTACATATAAATTCAGTGAATATTTTCATCCATTCCAGAACGTTGTGACAGATGAAGACTTTGTTCAGATGAAGACTTTGTTCAGATGAAGACTTTGTTCAGATGAAGACTTTGTTCAGATGAAGACTTTGTTCAGATGAAGACTTTGTTCAGATGAAGACTTTGTTCAGATGAAGACTTTGTTCAGATGAAGACTTTGTTCAGATGAGGACTTTCCTTCAACCAATATATATCAAGCACATGACATCAGTTTGGTATCAAACTTTTTGTGATGTGCGACTGTGAAACCAGTATAGTGCTACACGGTGTGTATACAGGAAAGCAAACTTTGGAAAATACACATGACATGTTAGGACTCTGGTGCAGTTGTAAGGAACATGAGTCATGTCTAGGCAAGGGGTATACCTAATTCACTGATAATTGGTACACAAACCTTTCGCTTTGTGATTTCCTTAAGGTTATTAATACAGATGCGTGGGATGGCGAAGGAAACATAATATATGCCATCACTCATGAAATAACAGGATACAAATGAAGTGCAGCTATTTCATACTAATGACATATTGAAATTTTGATGACATGACACGAGAGGTAACAATGCTGATGTCTGTACAGAGGCATCAAATGAAGCAAACTGAAAAATTTGACTGGCAAACAGATGAACCTATTGTGAAACTACTTGCAGTCATTGACTACATTACCAATATATGTTTGGTAGATAAATCAGACATGCAAATTGGGTCTGTGGAGTGTGTCAGGAGCTGCAAGTGGAATATGAAATTGTTTTTCAATCTGTTGGATGTTGCAGTGATAAATGCATACAATATGATCCAGGTTAAAACAAGAGAGAGACCTAAGTTGGGCAATTTCCATTTATCTCTTATAAGACAGATAATAAAAAAATACAGTGGCACCTCGAGTTATGAGCTTAATTCGTTCCAGACGGCTATTGAAGTGCCGATACCGAAGGAATTTTTTCCCATAAGAAATAATGAAAATTAGATTAATCCATTTCAGACTCCCAAAAATACACTTACAAAAGCACCTACAAAAATACACTTACATAATTGTTCGAGTTGGGAGCTGCTTGTAAGTAGAGGTACCACTGTACCAGGTAAAGGCTCAGTCAACATGTTGCCACCATAACAGTGAAAGTGAACCATTTCAGCTGAAGGTTGGTGCACACATCCCTGATACTATTCCTCTTACAGAGAAAGAGGCACAGAAACTATATTATGCGTGTTGGCACACAGGCAGAAAGCCAAGCAAATGAACAGATATATGATATATCTATATCTAAGTTGAGTGGTATTCCATGGTCTCTCTCGAGCCTTGTTTTCAAGAATATCATACCTTGGAACAGTTTTAATAAGGTAATAAAATCCTGTAAATAATTGTGCTGCATGACAGAAACAATTATTAGAGATTAGATAAATAAATCTTTTGTTCAGATTTAGTGAATATTGATAGTGTTCTTTGTATGCACTGGTTAGCACTAAAAAATTAACCCTTTGGGGGTCGACAGGCCTTCTCGGAAACACATTCACAGGGTCGAAAATTTTTTGGAAAAAAAAAAAAATCTTATGAAATGATAGAGAATCTTTTTCCGATCATAACGACACCAAAAGTTTGAAATTTGAATGAAAACTTACGGAATTATGCTCTCGCAAAGTTATCGGTCTCGAAGACGTTTACGCATCGGCGATTTCACCCACTTTGAGCCCTATTTTTGGCCAATTCCAATGTTCCAGTCCACTAAAATCATAGATATTTCGCTAGAACTCCATTTCTTCTATCGATTGAGTACACGAAACCGCCTATTTACCAATTTCAACTACCCAAAATAGTGGTCAAAAAATGACAATTTGGCCAATTTCACACAAATTTCAAATGATGCCAATTTCAAAACAGTGTCCAGAATAAACAAGGCAGACATTCCTGGCACTAAAATAATAACATATCTGTTAATTAGTCACATCTCCAGGCCCCTCTTACATTACTTTTGCTTTCCATTTTGAATTTTTATTCTCACAAAAAATAGAAGATTTAGTTATGTATACAACTGCATCATTGTAAAAATGGTATAAATAATATCACCACACTTGAGCAAGAATATTAGACTCGCCAGTTGATGTGTATTGGACGCATGGTGTGATTTGTTTACTCTTGAACATCGGCGAAAATCAAACATTTTCGCTACTTTGAGCTCAATTTCAAGGTACTTGTCATTGTCAAACCAATCAAAATCATCTCTATGTCTGTAATATATCTTCCATTCTATCACATGAGACCAAGAAAACGAGAATACATCAATAAATACCATACGAAAATAGACTGCAAATTCGCTGTTTTAAACGAAAAAAATGGTCGGAGTTTTTTTTTCTCATTATGCAGTGTGTGGTGCAGGATTTTTTTTATACTGTGCACACTGACCACATAGACCCATTCTTTCATATGTAGGCCTACCAGCCGTTTCCTGCTTAATTTGAAGCCGCTAGAATTTACGCGCACTAGTACGGCACCAACCCCTGCTCGTAAAACGTACTAGTACAGCACCGACCCCGAAAGGGTTAAAAAGAAAATCACATTATTTGGCTTAGAAAAAACAAAAAATGATAAAACTAATTGGAACTATAGTACTGATGCTGCCAACAGTGCATCAATTTCGACCAACTTCAACACACCTGAAACAAATTTTTTATCAGATTTCATTCATTTTAGTCTTCTATTCAGAAAAAAAAATTCAAACTGGAAGAATTTAAAAAAAAAAATCTTGCCCCATGCACAGAGGCAAAGTTTGGAAAAAACCTTGCCCCCCCAGTGTTTGGGGCAAGTAAGCCACAGTTTAAGCCTTCCACTGTACATCACAATCTACGTTATTGACATTGAGATTCCTCATGTGGATCTACGTCTTGTGCTCAGGTCACTCAGATAAACTGAAAGGGGTAAATTTTGGCCTAGATATGAGAGAATGGGTCTGTGTAGTGAGTATGCACAGTATAAAAAAAAAAGTCCTTTCCCACAAGGTGTAGAATGGGAAAAGCAAAATTGACCTTGTACAGTGGTACCTAGAGTTACGATGGTCCCCAAAATCGCCCTTTCATGCAAGTTTATTTTTTTAAATGCTTTTGTAGGTATATTTTTGGGGGTGTAAAAGGACTAGTCTATTTTACATTATTCCTTATGGGGATAAATTCGTTTGGTAATGGCACTTGAACAGCATTCTCGAACGAAAAAATATCGTAACTCGAGGTACCACTGTATTTGGTTTAAAATAACATTGAATTGTCAATGGTACAAAAGTTAGACCAAAATGTCGTCATAAGCTTCTTTCTCCTATGTGTGGGTTATTTGTGTATTAAAATAACTCTGAGATGTTGTCTAGGATTGTTTTTATGGTTTTATTGGCTGTTTCTTGGTAACATTTAATAGTATGGAAGACTACTAATAAAATAGAGATGATTTTGGTTGGCTCCAGTACTGGAAGTAGCTTTAACCCTTTCAGGGTTTCGTCTGTACTAGTACGGCTTATGCGCTGGGGATTTCCACATACTAGTACGCATAAATTCTAGCGCCTTCAAATTAAGCTGGAAAAGGCTGTTAGGCCTAGAGGAGAGAGAATGGGTCTGCGTGGTCAGTGTGCGCTGTAGGAAAAAAATTGGGGAGCCAGTGATGCATTGTGGGAACGCCATGTTAGTACACCTTGTTCACCATGCTCGCGGTAAGAAACTCCTCACTCACAATACTTTCAACAAGATCACGTCTACACAAGAGGAAAGAGAGAACTGTGGCTGATATGTATCTTTTCTTTGCCACAATAATGCTTATGCCACATGTGTATAAGCACAGTGTCAAATCTTACTGGTCGACAGACCGCCTGATTGCAACACCAGGTTTCAGTGATATAATATCAGTGAATCGATTTGTGCTACTGTTGCGTATGTTACACTTCTCAGACAAAACCAGGCCTGACAGAAACGACAGGTTATATAAGATTAGGAATGTGTTTCTGTATCTGAAAGAAAAATTCAATATGCATTTTTATCCCTTCAGGAAGCTTGTTATTGACGAGTCACTGATTCTGTTCAAAGGTAGACTGTCATTCAAGCAGTATATACCAAGCAAAAGGAAACGCTTTGGTATAAAGTTGTTTGTGCTTTGTGATTGCTACAGTGGTCTTGTATTGGATATTATTGTGTACACTGGAAGTTATACATTGCAAGATACCAGGAAGTTATTGGGTATCTCTGGTGATGTCGTTAGAACAATGATGGAACCATATCTTGGTAAGGGGCATATATTATATACTGATAACTGGTACACAAGCCCCTCCCTCAGTGATTTTTTGCGAGTGAACTTGACAGATGTGTGCGGTACAGTGCGTGCAAATCGTAAGCATATGCCTAGGTTCAATGCAGGCACTCGTAGAGGTCAGGTGCAGGCGTTTGCTGCCAATGACATCATGGCATTTCGGTGGCATGACAAACGATATGTCACACTGTTGTCATCAATTCACCCTACTGAAATGGCAGACACTGGAAGGCTGAATAGAGAGACCAATGAACCCATTCTAAAACCTGCAGCTGTGATTGACTACACACTCAATATGCATTCAGTGGACAAATGTGACATGCAGATTGAATTTGCTGATTGTGTTCGCAAGAGTTATAAGTGGTACATAAAACTCTTTTTTCACATTCTGGACATTTCCATGCTCAATGCTTATAATATTTATAAGTTGAAGACCAGAAACAAACCACCATATGGCGAATTTTGTTTGTCTGTCATCAGACAAATAATATTCAAGTACCAAGGAGCAACACCTGCAATAGAAAACCGCCCACCAAGTTATCAACACCTACCCTCTCGTCTGAGGCCTGGTGAACAATTCCTAACAAAACTGCCTGCTACTGCTTGCAAGAAAAAGACTCAGAAGAGGTGTTTTGTCTGTGCACATACAAAAAAACGCCCACAACAATGCAGAGACACTCGTTTTATGTATGTGGAATGTAAAACACCACTGTGCATGGAACAATGTTTCAGAGACTTCCACAGGCTGCAGAACTTCTAGAAACATGTCCAGTGACTATATACAGTGGTACCTCGAGTTACGATATTTTTTCGTTCGAGAATGCTGTTCAAGTGCCATTACCAAACGAATTTATCCCCATAAGGAATAATGTAAAATAGACTAGTCCTTTTACACCCCCAAAAATATACTTACAAAAGCATTTAAAAAAATAAACTTACATAAAAGGGCGATTTTGGGGACCATCGTAACTCGAGGTACCACTGTATATGTATATATATGATTGAACAATAGAAATAAACAATATTTATTATTGTAAATATTTGTAAATACAATTTGTAAATAAAATAGTGATAACAAACTTTATGTCAATATTGTGTAATAATTAGCGAGTGAATAGTATTTGAAACACAGCACTTATATTGGTCTCACAGGCCATAAATGTTATTTGAAAAAAAAAATTAAAATCGATAAGAAAACAACTTCAAGAAAAAAAACAAGATTACCGACCAACCGGAAGTCACCGATGTTGCCGTCAGCGGTTCAATTTTGATCAACTTCAATCCTCTATATCTCGGTGAGTATTGAGCATGGCCCACTGCTGGTGCCTCTCGGCTGGCACCACAACTACCACCACCACCAGATGCATGCACATTTTTCATCCCAATTGCATCACTATCATTTTCGTTTTCACTATCTGTGCCTATTGTATGCCCACGAGATGTAATCCTAGATGTACTCCTAACCCTTGGAAGTGCATATGGCACACTACCAGAGAGCATATTCCATCGTATATACTAACGGTTCACTGGTGAACCCCCGGCTAACGTTCATTCCAGATAACGTTTTTTTCGGCTAAAGGTTGCTTTTTACGGTCAATATTTTTTTCGGCTAGCGTTTTTTACTCAGCTAGCGTTACGTACCGGACCTGTCTGCCCACTCTGCGCTTGCGCACCTCCTCCCAGGACGCCAGTCCAGCGTTGTTTACACTTGAGTGAACATTACCCAGCGCGCTCTTTCAAGCATTCACAATACATTTGGTGTCTTTTTTGGTGATTTAGGGACTGTCACTGTGAAATAAGTCACCATGGGTCCAAAGAAGCTTCCTAGTGGCACCCCAGTGGTAAAGAGAGTGAGGAACACCATCGAACTGAAGAAGGAGATTGTTGAAAAATATGAGTGGCGTACGTGTGGGTGAGCTTGCCAGGATGTATGGAAAAAGACAATCTACTATCACCACTATCCTGGCAAAGAGAAAAGAAATCAAGGAAGCTAACGTTGCAAAAGGGGTTGATTTATTTACGAAACAAAGATCGAAAACAGTGGATGAAGTTGAGAAGTTATTACTGTTATGGATCAATGAAAACAGATAGCGGGTGATAGTATTTCCACGGCGATAATTTGTGAAAAGGCAAGGCAGTTGCACGCAGATCTTGTCAAGACAATGCCTGGAACCAGTGGTGAGGCGAGTGATTTTAAAGCCAGCAGAGGCTGGTTTGAGAGGTTTAAGAAACGTAGTGGCATACACTGTGTTGTGAGGCATGGTGAGGCAGCCAGCTCAGACAAACGAGCAGCTGAAAAATTTGTGCAGGAATTCCAGGGGTTCATAGCCACTGAACAATTCCTCCCCTAACAAGTGTTTAATTGTGATGAAACAGGCCTCTTTTGGAAGAAAATGCCAAAGAGGACCTTCATTACTAAGGAGGAAAAGGCACAGCCAGGACACAAGCCTATGAAAGACAGGCTAACTCTTATGATGTGTGCCAATGCCAGTGGTGATTTTAAAGTGAAGCCTTTACTGGTGTATCACTCAGAAAATCCCAGAGCCTTCAAGAAACACAATGTTAACAGGAATAATTTGTGTGTGCATTGGAAGGCTAATAGTAATGCATGGGTCACTAAGGACTTTTTTGTGGAATGGTTGACTGCAGTGTTTGGCCCTAGTGTGAAGAAATACCTCTTGGAAAAGAAATTGCCACTCAAGTGCCTCCTGCTACTGGACAATGCTCCTGCTCATCCTCACAACTTGGATGACTTTTTGTCTGATAAGTTTAGTTTCATCACAGTGAAGTTCTTGCCTCCTAACACCATTCCTCTTATCCAGCCCATGGACCAGCAGGTCATTTCCAACTTCAAGAAACTGTACACCAAAGCATTGTTTCAAAGGTGCTTTGATGTAACTTCAGCCTCTGCATTAACCCTAAGAGAGTTCTGGAAAGATCACTTCAATATCGTGCATTGCATAGGCCTTATAGGTAATGCTTGGGAGGGAGTGACTTCCAGGACTTTGAACTCTGCTTGGAGACCAATGTGGCCAGATTGTGTTGAAAAGAGGGATTTTGAAGGATTTGAGGCTGGCCCTGACGACCCTGTGCCTGTTGTGGACTCTATAGTGGCATTGGGGAACAGCCTGGGGTTGGAGGTGAGTGGTGAGGATGTGGAAGAGTTGGTGGAGGAGCACAGGGTAGACCTAACCACTGAAGAGCTGAGAGAGCTTCATCAGCAACAGCAGCAGACGACATTTAAGGAAATTGATTCAAAGGAGGAGGCTGGACAGGTTGAGGTAGTAACTTCTTCAGAGATTAAGGAATTTTTTTCCAAATGGGCTGATGTGCAGACATTTGTTGAAAAACACCACCCTGAGCAAGCTGAAGCAAACCACATCTGCAACATGTTCAGTGACAGAATCTTGCCCCACTTCAGAAAAATGTTGAAGAGTCGCCAGAAACAGAGGACTCTGGACAGTTTTTCTAAGAAGAGTTCTAGTGACTCTCAAGCTGGTCCTAGTGGCATTAAAAGACCAAGAAGGAAGTAACCCCAGAGAGGGACTTGTTACCTGAAGTCCTTTTGGAGGGAGATTTCCTTCCAAAACTAAGCACTCCCTCACTCCTCCTCCCAGTCTTAAAGATGCCAGCAAGTGTCTTCAATAAAGGTAAGTAAATGTTATTTTAAATGTTTATTTTATAATTTATTTATAAATTTTAAATTGTATGTAGTATTTGTGTGTGTTTTCTGTATGTAAAACTATAGTTATTCTTTAAAAATTATTTTTTGTGTATATTTTTGGATGTCTGTAACGGATTAATTGTATTTACATTATTTCTTATGGGAAATATGGTTTCAGATAACGTTTTTTTCGGTTAAAGCTCTAGCTCCTGGAACGGATTAAGAACGTTAACCGGGGGTCCACTGTATTCTACTTCACTCTCGCTACTGGAACTGTTTTGAAGAGCTTGGAGTTCATATTCATAATCACTATCATCACCATTGCTCACATCAGAGTCCTGGATATGAGTAAATAACAGTTTCCTCTTTCGTTCTGGTACAACTGAATGTGAACAAGATGCCACAGCACCAGATGTGGAAGGTTGAGGGTTGTCTGGGTTTTCCTCACTATTACCGGTATTATGGTCATTACTTTCGGTCACAACCTCCTCAAAACCTTGAAAGTCACCTTCACTGACACCCCCATCACTATTAGAACTGTCACTGGGGAACAAAAGTGTTCCAATTCGCCGAGGAGTAAGGTGTTTCTTGCTGCGAGGCATGGTGGACAAGATGGACTGAAATGGTGCTCCCACAATGCACCACTGGGTACCAGATTTTTTTCCTACTGCTCACACTGACCACGCAAACCCATTCTCTCACATCTAGGCCTACCAGCATTTTCCCGCTCGATTTGAAGCCGCTAGAATTTATGCGTACTTGTATGTCAAACGCCCTGGCGCGTAAGACGTACTAGTACGTCAAAAACCCTGAAAGGGTTAACGAACAAAAGCTGACAAGAGACTGAGCGCGTGATGCTTTGTTTTCGTTGGACTTCGTCCAGCTGGATTGTTTTGTTTAGAACGAAAATCAGAGCAATGTCTGAATACAGTCAAATTTTTCTCAAAAAGTTGGGTGAATATGAAGTTGTACCAATATAGGGACGTACTAATATTGAGGTTCCACTGTACAATGGACCCCCGGTTTTCGTAAATTATTTGTTCCAGAATGCTGTTCAAGTGCCATTACCAAACAAATTTATTCCCATAAGGAATAATGTAAATTAGACTAGTCCTTTTAGACCCCCAAAAATACATTTACAAAAGCACTTACAAAAATACACTTACATAATTGTTCGAGTTTGGAGCATAATGAACACCGGGGGTCCACTGTATTTTATCCAAGAAACGGTAAATCTTCAATTTTTTGTGATGATGAATTCAAAATGGAAGGTAAGTGATTAATGAGTAGAGGAAATGTTTTAGTGCCTGGAATCTCTACAGTGTTTATTTTGGACTGTTTTTAAAATGGAATTTTTTTAATTTCGTGTAAAATTGGCCAAATTACCAACTTCTGTGCATTTTATAAGGGAGTTTTGATAGTTGAATGGGCAGCTTCTTGTGCTCAGTCAGTGGAACAGAAGAGGTTTGTACTTCCTTTCCCAAAACATTACAATGAATGCCAACTGATACATCACCGTTCTCGAGGACCACATGCTGAATATTTTTGAAATTCACAGCTGCACCACCTTTATACATGATAGTGCCCTGTCACATAACCCAAAAATTAACTAAGTGGCTTGATGAAAAAAAATATTGAGGTTCTACAGTGGCCAGGGAATAGTCTAGACCTTAATGCTATTGAGAATGCCTGGAAAATCATGAAAAGAAGATGGAATCCTGTCACATTTCATCCATGTCATGCCTGCAGCAGAAAATCAAGGATATTTGGGTCAACCAATTATCCATTGATAACTTCAAGAATCTGAGTGAAAGCATGCCCAAACAGCTTCAAATGATAATAAAGGCCAAGCGGGAGACAAAATATTAATGTAAGTACATATCAAGTAATACAGTTTTTGCTTGATAATGTTTGTATTGTTGCTTTTTTAATGACTTTTGTAATAATAAAGGGGAAGTCTGGATTATTTTTGCAGGCACTGTAGCTAATCCACTAACCCATCTTTCCATCCTAACTCCACCCTAGCCACTCCATTTTTGGAGCTTGATCAATGCAATTCCCTGTGAGATGAATAATACAAACATCAAAAACAACTAAAAATGCATAACCATTGATGAACAAGTACAGTGGTACCCCGAGTTTCGTACAGCTCCAAACTCGAACAATTATGTAAGTGTATTATTGTAAGAGCTTTTGAGAGTATTTTTTTTGGGTCTGAAACGGACTATTTTTATTTTTTTTTTATTAACACATCAGCCGATTCCCACCAAGGCAGGGTGGCCTGAAAAAGAAAAACTTTCACCATCATTCACTCCATCATTGTCTTGCCAGAGGGGTGCTTTACACTACAGTTATAAAACTGCAACATAAACACCCCTCCTTCAGAGTGCAGACACTGTACTTCCCATCTCCAGGACTCAAGTCCGGCCTGCCGGTTTCCCTGAATCCCTTCATAAATTTTACTTTGCTCACACTCCAACAGCACGTCAAGTATTAAAAACCATTTGTCTCCATTCACTCCTATCAAATACGCTCCACATGCTTGCTGGAAGTCCAAGCCCTCGCACACAAAACTTCCTTTACCCCTCCCTCCAACCTTTCCTAGGCCGACCCCTACCCCGCCTTCCCTCCACTACAGATTTATACACTCTCGAAGTCATTCTGTCTCGTTCCACTCTCTCTACATATCCGAACCACTTCAACAACCCCTCCTCAGCTCTCTGGATAATAGTTTTGGTAATCCGCACTCCTCCTAATTTCCAAACTCCGAATTCTCTGCATTATATTCACACCACACATTGACCTCAGACATGACATCTCCACTGCCTCCAGACTTCTCCTCGTTGCAACATTCATCACCCATGCTTCACACCCATATAGCAGTGTTGGTATAACTATACTACTCTCATACATTCCCTCTTTACTTCCATGGACAAAGTTCTTTGTCTCCACAGACTTCGAAGTGCTCCACTCACCCTTTTCCCCTCATCAATTCTATGATTCACCTCATCCTTCATATACCCATCTGCTGACATGTCCACTCCCAAATATCTGAATACATTCACCTCCTCCATACTCTCTCCCTCCAATCTGATATCCAATCTTTCGTCACCTAATCTTTTTGTTATCCTCATCACCTTACTCTTTCCTATATTCACTTTCAATTTTCTTCTTTTACACACCCTACCAAATTCATCCACCAACCTCTGCAACTTCTCTTCATAATCTCCCAAAAGCAGTGTCATCAGCAAAAAGTAACTGTGACAACTCCCACTTTGTATTTGATTCTTTATCTTTTAACCCCACACCTCTTGCCAAGACCCTCGCATTCACTTCTCTTACAACCCCATCTATAAATATATTGAACAACCACGGTGACATCACACATCCTTGTCTAAGGCCCACTTTTACTGGGAAATAGTCCCCCTCCCTCCTACACACTCTAACCTGAGCCTCACTATCCTCATAAAAATTCTTCACTGCTTTCAGTAACTTACCTCCTATTCCATACACCTGCAACATCTGCCACATTGCCCCCTTATCCACCCTATCATACGCCTTTTCCAAATCCATAAATGCCACAAAAACCTCTTTACCCTTATCCAAATACTGTTCACCTACATGTTTCACTGTAAACACTTGGTCTACACACCCCCTACCTTTCCTAAAGCCCCCTTGTTCATCTGCTATCCTGCTTTCTGTCTTACTCTTAATTCTTTCAAAATTAACTCTACCCTACACTTTACCAGGTACACTCAACAGACTTATTCCCCTATAATTTTTGCACTCTCTTTTGTCCCCTTTGCCTTTATACAAAGGAACAATACACGCTCTCTGCCAATCCCTAGGTACCTTACCCTCTTCCATACATTTATTAAATAATAGCACCAACCACTCCAAAACTATATCCCCACCTGCTTTTAACATTTCTATCTTTATCCCATCAATCCCAGCTGCCTTACCCACTTTCATTCTACCCACTGCCTCACGAACTTCCCCCATACTCACAACTGGCTCTTCCACACTCTTACAAGATGTTATTCCTCCTTGCCCTATACACGAAATCACAGCTTCCTATCTTCATCAACATTTAACAACTCCTCAAAATATTCCCTCTATCTTCCCGATACCCCTAACTCTCCATTTAATAACTCTCTCCTATTTTTAACTGTCAAATCCATTTGTTCCCTAGGCTTCCTCAACTTATTAATCTCACTCCAAAACTTTTTCTTATTTTCAACAAAATTTGTTGATAACATCTCCCCCACTCTCTCATTTGCTCTCTTTTTACATTGCTTCACCACTCTCTTAACCTCTCTTTTCTCTCCATATACTCTTCCCTCCTTGCATCACTTCTACTTTGTAAAAACCTCTCATATGCTAACTTTTTCTCCTTACTACTCTCTTTACATCATCATTCCACCAATCGCTCTTCTTCCCTCCGCACCTACCGCCTGTAACCACAAACTTCTGCTGAACACTAACACTACATTTTTAAATCTACCCCATACATCTTGACCACATTGCCTACACTCTCACTAGCCCATCTATCCTCCAATAGTTGTTTATATCTTACCCTAACTGCCTCCTCCTTTAGTTTATAAACCTTCACCTCTCTCTTACTTACTGCTTCTATTTTCCTTGTATCCCATCTACCTTTTACTCCACTGTAGCTATAACTAAAAGTGATCTGATATATCTGTGGCCCCTCTATAAACATGTACATCCTGAAGTCTACTCAACAGTCTTTTATCTACCAAACGGACTAATCTAATTTAAATTATTTCTTATGGGAACAAATTGCTCGGTAACGGCACTCGAACAGCCTTCTGGAACGAATTATGGCCGAAACTCAGGGTACCACTGTATTTACATGGAAAAAACAAAAGAATCAACTTACATCCCCAGCAAAGAAGCAGCAATGTTTACGTTCAATATGTTTTCAAAAGACATTTGAAGAAGAGTTAGACGCATGTGTAAGGTTTCAACAATGTCTGATTCACGAGCCAGCGGATGCTTCCTACGTGCAGATTCTCTCCGAGGCATCTGCCCCTTAATGGACTGGAATCTTTGAAGCATCTGATTCTGAAGGCGCTGGAAAGATGCATTCAGCAGAGTCGATCCAATCTGCTCAAACCTCTTACAAGTCTGAAAATGAATGACAAAGATTGTTACTTCATTAATTGACCCAATTACAAAAATATACTATCAGCTTCATTATTTAAAGTTTGATGTTCTATACTCTTCAGAGCCACCATCACCATTCTTGGTCACCACCCTCTATCCACAAATACTCCCAACTCTTGATGCTGAAATTCTTCTTCTTTCAACAAACCGGCCGTATCCCACCAAGGCAGGGCGGCCCAAAGGAAAACGAAAGTTTCTCCTTTTAAATTTGGTAATAAATACAGGAGAAGGGTTACTAGCCCCTTGCACCTGGTATTTTAGTCACCTCTTGCGACGCTCATGGCTTATGGAGGAAGAATTCTGTTCCACTTCCCCATGGAGATAAGCGGAAATAAACAAGAACAAAAACTAGTAAAAAGATAGAAGAAAACCCAGAAGGGTATGTATATATATATATGCTTGTATGTACATGCATGTGTAGTGTGACCTATGTGTAAGTAGAAGAAATAAGACATACCTGAAATCTCGCATGTTTATGAGACAGAAAAAAGACACCAGTAATCCTACAATCATGTAAAACAATTATAGGCTTATGTTTACACTCACTTGGCAGGACAGTAGTACCTCCTGGGCGGCCTGATGCTGAAATTGTTTAAATTTTACTGAGAACTACGAGTCATGTGTTAGGCCCCAGATGATAATCAGGCAAAGGCTAAATGAAGAACCAATCAATCATGATGCATCTCTCAATCCTGTCTTTATTCTTCATTTTATATAACACACTGGCTAACTTCCTCTAAGGTTGGGTGATCCTTCCCAAAATGAGTACACACACTTACTGTTGTTCATTCAATCGCTGTCTTGTCATAAGTGTGCTGGAATCATGGTTCAAATGACCCTCTGAACTGCAACATTCCCACCTCCTCCAGAAGTGTAGGTCCTGCACTTCACACCTCCAGGACTCAAGTCCAGCTAACCAGTTTCTCCAAACTCCTTCATAAATGTTGCATTCCTGACAAGTGATAAAAACCACTTGTCTCCACTCTCTATAATCCAATGCACTCACACAAGCCTGAGGGATGCCAAGCTCCTAACACACAGAGCATCTTTCACCCCTCCTTCCAACCCTTCCTGGGAATACCCTTACCCCTCCTTTCTATTCTGCACCATCCTTTCTAAATGCCCAAACCACCTTAAAAACCCTTCCTTGGCCTTCTTAATTATACTTTTGATAACCTCATATCCTCTAATCTCCATGTTCCTTATTTCCCCTATAATATTCACAACACACATCACCCTCAAACATGACATTTTTAATTTATTGGTAATTTTTTTTCTCCAACACGATGGCCATCTCCCACCAAGGCAGGGTGACCCAAAAAAGAAAAACACTTTCATCATCATTCACACACAATCACTGTCTTTGCAGAGGCACTCAGATATGAGTTTAGATGTCCCTCCAAACTGCCAATATCCCAAACCCCTCCTTTAAAGTGCAGGCACTGTAATTCCCACTTCCACGACTCAAGTCCAGCTAACTGGTTTTCCTGAATCCCTTCACAAAATATTACCCTGCTCACACTCCAACAGCTTGTCAGGCCCCAAATACCATTTGTTCCCATCCACTTCTAACATGCTCACACATGCCTGCTCCATGTCCAAGCCCCTTGCACACTAAACCTTTTACCCCTCCCTCCCTCATTTCCTAGGACAACCACTACCTCTCCTCCCTCCACTACAGATTTATACAACCTCCAAGTCAATCTATTTTGCTCCATCCTCTCTAAATGATCAAACCACCTCTTCAGCCCTCTGAATAATACTTTTAGTAACTCCACACCTCCTCCTAATTTCCACACTACAAATTATCTGCATAATATTTACACCACACATTGCCCTTAGACACGACATCTTCACTGCCTCCAGTCTCCTCTTTGCTCCAGCATTTACAACCCATATAAGTGTCTTCGTACCACTACTCTCATACATACCCTTCTTTGTCTCCAGGGATAAAGTTTTTTGTCTCCACAGATACCTCAATGCACCATTTACCTTTTTTCCTTCATCAATTATATGATTAACCTCATCATTCATAAACCCATCTGCTGACAAGTCTACTCCCACTTCTTCCATGCTCCCTCCCTCCAATGTAATATCCAATTTGTCTTTACCTAACTTGTTTGATACCCTCATCACCTTACTCTTATCTATGTTCACTTTCAACTTTCTTCCTTTACACACCCTCCCAAACTCATCCATTACCCTTTGCAACTTCTCTTTAGAATCTCCCAAAAGCACAGCATCAGCAAAAATTAACTGTGTCAACTCCCATTCTGTATTTGATTCCCCATAATTTAATCCCACCCCTCTCCCCAACACCCTAGCATTTACTTCTTTTACAATCCCATCTATAAATATATTAAACAACCATGGTGATGTGACACATCCCTGTACAAGGCCTATTTTTACTGAAAAATAATCTCCCTCTCTCCTACACATCCTAACCTCAGCCTCACTATCCTCATAAAAACTCTTTACAGCATTTAGTAACTTACTACCTATTCTATACACTTGCAACATCTGCCACATTGCTCTCCTACCCACCTTATCATATGCCTTTTCTAAATCCATAAATGCAATGAAAACTTCCCTACCATACACTTTACCTGGTAAACTCAGTAAACTTATTATTATTTTTATTAACCCATTAACTGTCCAAACATATATCTATGTTCTCTCGCCCACTGCTCCGAATATTTTTTTTTTTTTTTTTTTATAGAAATAGAGTGCATTTTTCTAAGTGTTATATGATAAAAATAAAAATTAGGGTGAGTACAGTGATACCTCGAGTTACGATATTTTTTCGTTCGAGAATGCTGTTCAAGTGCCATTACCAAACGAATTTATCCCCATAAGGAATAATGTAAAATAGACTAGTCCTTTTACACCCCCAAAAATATACTTACAAAGGCATTTAAAAAAATAAACTTACATAAAAGGGCGATTTTGGGGACCATCGTAACTCGAGGTACCACTGTACTTACTTTGATATGAGGCCGCGAAGTTGGCATTTGATCACCTGACGGCAACATGAAGCGCTGCCACTTACAGAAGTGTTGCCGATATACCTTTTTTTTCTCATTTTTTTTAGTTTGTACAATTTTTATGTTCTGATAATTACAATTTGTAGTAGTTCTTGTGATTTCATAGTTAATCTTTCTTATGACACTAATATTAGGTACTAAAATAGTACTCAAATACAGTGACAGGTGAACATTTTCTCCTACCTTAGTCACTGTTGCCTAGATATATATACATAGTATTTATAGGTCCCAGCAATGTTTTGGATATGCCGGAGTATATAATAATAATAAGTTCCTTTGAAGCATGGTGTAAGACTTGTGTCACTTGTCTTTTCTTATCACTCCACTGCTGACAGTGGTGACATTTGATGAGAGTACACTGCCTTTGCTTGCTTTATTTGTTTTCACTTTACACAAACATTGTCTGTCTGTCTGTCTGTCTGCTTGTTTCACTTTCTGTCTCTCTCTGTCTCAGAGAGAGCCACTAGTGAACCAACACATATTACACATGAAGCAGTAGTCACTGCATCACATCTGAATCCTGATACATATTATTTGCCAGTCTGGATTTTTTAAGTTATCCTAGGTAATTTACATTATGTATAATTGTATTTATGTGACAGAGACAGAGCTAGACAGCCGGCCAGCCAGCCAGCCAGCTGGTCAGCTAGCCGGCCAGCCAGCCAGCCAGCCACCGAACACATATTACACTTCCAGAATTGTTTCTTTTTACTTAGGGCATAGGTTATAGAACATTCTGGAAGGATAACACTACCAGTGGTACCAAAATTGAATGGATGCTGCACAAATGTTGCACATGAGTTATTATCAAGGTTTTTGATATTTCTGCAACCACTTGTGGCCACATCCACCTCAAAGCCACTAAACTTGGGGTCAACATCACTTTCCTCTTAAAACGGGAGTGTTAATTTGACATGACATCAGTGAATCTTTGATGTTTGCCATGCTATTTGCTCTAGCTGGCACTCAATTCAACTGGTGCTCCCACACGGTACTAAGTGGTCCCAGATTTTTTAATACTGCGCACACCGAGGGTTATGACCCATTCTATGCTGACCAGGCATCTAAGGCCAATCGTGCCAAATTTGGAGGCAGGAAAAATAAAACGTATACAGTGGACCCCCGGTTTTCGTGACTTTTTCGTTCCAGAATGCTGTTCAAGTGCCATTACCAAACAAATTTATTCCCATAAGGAATAATGTAAAGTAGACTAGTCCTTTTAGACCCCCAAAAATACACACAAAAGCATTTAAAAAAATACACTTATATAAAAGGGCGAGTTTGGAGCAGGACGAACACTGGGGGTCCACTGTATATACGTTTGGGGCACTAGCGGTAAGAACGTACATATACAGTGGACCCCCGAGTTATGAGCATAATTCATTCCAGAAGCCTGCTCAAGTGCCATTACTGAACGAATTTTCTCCCTTAACACTTTGGGGGTTCAAGGACCCTCTCCGAAACTTGTTTGCAGGGTCCAAGAATTTAAAAAAAAAAAAATTTTTTCTTATGAAATGAGAGAGAATCTTTTTCCGATCATAACGCCACAAAAATTATGAAATTTGATCGAAAACTAACGGAATTATGCTTTCGCGAAGTTAGCGGTATCAATGACATTTACGCATCAGCGATTTCGCCCACTTTGAGCCCTATTTTCGGCACATTCCAATGTTTCAGTCTACTAAAATTATAGCTATTTCGCTAGAACTCCATTTCTTCTATCGATTGAGTACAAGAAACCGCCTATTTACCAATTTCAACTACCCAAAATAGTGGTCAGAAAATGGCAATTTGGCCAATTTCACACAAATTTCAAACGATGCCAATTTCAAAATAGGGTCCAGAATAAACAAGGCAGACATACCTGACACTAAAATAACATCTTCTCTGTTCATTAGTCATGTCTCCAGGCCCCTCTTACATTACTTTTGCTTTCCATTTTGAATTTTTATTCTCACAAAAAATAGAAGATTTACTGTTATGTATACAATTGCATCATTGTAAAAATGGTATAAATAATATCAGTGCACTTGTGCAAGAATATTAGACTCTCCAGTTGATGTGTATTGGACGCATGGTGTGATTTGTTTACTCTTGAACATCGGCAAAAATCGAACATTTTCGCTACTTTGCGCTCAGTTTCAAGGTACTTGTCATCGAGAAACCAGACAAAATTATCTCTATTTCTGTAATATATCATCTATTCTATAAACTGAGACTAAGAAAACGAGAATACAAGCATAAATACCATACGAAAATAGACTGCAAAGTCGCTGTTTTAAACCAAAAACACGGTCAGAGTTTTTTTTCCCTCATTATGCACTGTGTGGTGCAGGAATTTTTTTATACTGCGCACACTGACCGCACAGACCTATTCTATCACATCTAGGCCTAACAGCCTGTTTCTGCTTGATTTGAGGGCGCTAGAATTTAAGCGTACTAGTACGTCAATAACCCCAGGGCGTAAGTCGTACTAGTACGACCAAAACCCCGAAAGGGTTAAGGAATAATGTCAAGTAGGTTAGTCCATTTCAGACCCCCAAAAATACACTTACAAAAGCACTTACAATATTATACTTACATAATTGTACGATTTCCGAGGTGCTCGTAACTCGGGGGTCCACTGCACTATGTTTGGACAGTTAATGGGTTAATACATCGGCCGTCTCCCACCAAGGCAGGGTGGCCCGAAAAAGAAAAACTTTCATCATTCACTCCATCACTGTCTTGCCAGAGGCGTGCTTACACTACAGTTATAAAACTTCAACATTAACACCCTTCCTTCAGAGTGCAGGCACTGTACTTCCCATCTCCAGGACTCGAGTCCAGTTTGCCGGTTTCCCTGAATCCCTTCATGTTACCTTGCTCACACTCCAACGCACGTCAAGTCCTAAAAACCATTTGCCTCCATTCTCTATCTAACACGCTCACACATGCTTACCTGGAGTTTACCTGGAGAGGGTTTTGGGGGTCAGCGCCCCCACGGCCAGGTCTGAGACCAGGCCTCATGGTGGATCAGGGTCTGATCAACCAGGCTGTTACTGCCGGCTGCATGCAAACTGACGTACGAACCACAGCCCGGTTGGTCAGCTACTGACTTTAGGTGCCTGTCCAGTGCCTTCTTGAAGACAGCCAGGGGTCTATTGGTAATCCCCCTAATGTATGCTGGAAGGCAGTTGAACAGTCTTGGGCCCTGGACACTTATGGTGGTGTCTCTCAGTGTACTCGTGGTGCCCCTGCTTTTCATCGGGGGGAATGTTGCATCTCCTGCCGAGTCTTTTGCTTTCATAGGGAGTGATTTTCATGTGCAGGTTTGGTATCAATCCCTCCAGGACCTTCCAAGTGTATATTATCATGTATCTCTCTCGCCTGCATTCCAGGGAATACAGATCAATGACCTTCAACCGTTCCCAGTAATTTAGGTGCTTTATCGTACTTGTGTGTGCTGTGAAAGTTCTTTGTGCACTCTCCAGGTCTGCAATGTCTCCAGCCTTGAAGGGGGCTGTTAGTGTACAGCAGTATTCCAGCCTAGAGAGAACAAGTGATTTGAAGAGTCATCATGGGCTTGGCATCCCTAGTTTTGAAGGTTCTCATTATCCATCCTATCATTTTCCTAGCCGATGAGGAAGATACATTGTTGTGGTCTTTAAAGGTGAGATCCTCTGACATTATCACTCCCAAGTCCTTCACATTTCTTTTTCGTTCTATTGCATGGTTAGAATTTGTCGTATGCCTTGATACATTTTTTATTTCCTCAAGTTTTCCATATCTGAGTAGTTGAAATTTCTCCTCGTTGAACTTCATATTGTTTTGAGTGGCCCATTTGAAGATTTGGATGATGTCCACTTGGAGTTTTGCAGTGTCTTTAATGGAGGTCACTACCATGGCAATCCGGGTGTCATCCGCAAAGGAAGACACGGAGCTATAGCTTACATCTCTTTCTATGTCAGAAATGAGGATGAGGAATAGAATGGGAGAGAGTACTGTGCCTTGTGGAAAAGAGCTTTTCACCGTGACTGCCTGGGACTTTACTCTGTTTACTATTACTCTTTGTGTTCTATTTGTCAGGAAGCTATAGAGCCATCTACCAACTTTTCCTGTTATTCCTTTATCCCGCATTTTGTGTGCTATTACGCCATGTTCACACTAGTCGAAAGCTTATGCAAAGTCTGTGTATACTACATCTGTATTTTATTTATCCTCAACAGCATTCAGGACCCTGTCATAGTGGTCCAGGAGCTGGGACAGGCAGGAGCGACCTGCTCTAAACCCGTGTTGCCCTGGGTTGTAATTGATGGGTATCTAGGAGATTGGCAATCTTGCTTCAAAGAACCCTCTCAAAGACTTTTATGATATGGGATGTTTGTGCTATCGGTCTGTAGTTCTTTGCAATTGCTTTACTGCCACCCTTGTGGAGTGAGGCTATTATTATTATTATTATAATCAAATAGAAGCGCTAAACCACAGGGGTTATACAGCGCTGCAGGTTATTGTAGGATGCAGGGAGAGTGGGTTGTAAGAGGGAGATGGATGATTAGTAGGGTATGGAGTGCAGCATGACGGTGGATAGTGCAGGGATAGAGGGTAGCAAGAGATCGAGGTAGAAAGGACTGAGGGAGGTGCTAGAGGTATAATCTTCAGAGTTTGTGTAGTAAGTCAGTTTCTGTCAAAAAGTCAACAAGAGAGTCAGGATTAAAGGAGGGTCCATCTGCAAGAAGGGAAGGTAAAGAAAGGGCCGCAGAGCGAAGACGTCGTTGGAGGTAAATTCTGCGTGCTCGTTGATAGAGTGGGCAGTCCAGCAGGATATGTCGAACAGACACTGGAACCTGACAATGCTCACAGAGAGGGGCAGGGAGCCTCTCCATGAGATACCCGTGAGTAAGACGAGTGTGGCCGATGCGAAGACGTTAGAGTGTAGTCTCCCAACCTCGACATTGGTGACAAGAAGAAGGCCAGAAACCTATAACCGGTTTAATAGAATGAAGTTTGTTATTCATCAGGTCAGACCAGCGTTGTTGCCAACGGGTGCGAAGGTGGGTAGCAATGACCGCAAAATAGTCCGTGAAAGGAACACCTCTATATGAAACTGGAAGGTCATGTACTGCTGATCGCGCAGCAGTGTCTGCCTGTTCATTGCCCTGTACGTCAACATGACCAGGGACCCAACAAAAGACAATATCTTTATGCTTGCTAAAGATACGGCGTAACCAAAGGTGGATACGAAGAACTAGGGGGTGAGGTGTATCAATTTTACGGATAGCCTGTAAAGCACTAAGGGAGTCTGAAATGACCACAAATGGTGATACAGGCATAGATGCAATACGGATAAGTGCCACAAGAATGGCGTACAATTCAGCCATAAATATGCTAGCCGAGGGAAATAGATGCCCTCGTACAACGCTGTCCGGAAACACTGCTGCAAATCCGACGCCGTCAGATGACTTTGAACCATCGGTGTATACTGCGATAGCATGGGAATGAGAACGGAAATGGTCTAGAAAGAAAGAGCGAGAAGACGCCGTAGGTAGTTGGGCTTTCTCGTTCAAGGTAGAGGAATAGAACAGACACGGACAGCAGAAACTTCCCAAGGGGGTAGAGGAAAGGGTGAAGCCACATGAACATATAAAGGCGGAAGCTGAAGGGAAGACAAGAGTGAATGCAGACGAAGAGAAAAGGGACGAAGTAAACAGGAGCAACGAACAAATAACGAGCGTCTACTAACATCTGTGACAATCCTATACATGGAAGGATTGCGGAGGTCATGAGAGCGAACATAATAGCGAATGCAATGTGCATCACAACGATCGGACAAGGATGGAATGTTCGCTTCTACATAGAGGCTCTCAACCGATGAAGAACGAAAAGCACCAAGGCATAAGCGTAATCCCTGGTGATGGATGGGATTAAGGCTGGAAAGAGTGGCAGGAGAAGCTGCCGAATATATCTGGTCACCATAATCGAGTTTCGATAAAATTAGGGCCGAATGTAGGTGAAGGAGTTTTCTACGATCAGCCCCCCATGAAAGATGTGTGAGGGTTTTAAGGAGGTTCAGCCGGCTATGACAAGTCGCCTTCAGAGAGGTAATGTGAAGTTTCCAGGACAATCTGCGGTCAAACAGGAGGCCGAGAAACCTGACTATCACGTTCTGGGATACGTGAGCCGTATAGGTACAATGGATGATCAGAGACCACTGAACGTCTAGTAAACGTAATTTGATGAGTTTCGCTACTAGAAAATTTAAACCCGTGAGTGGTGGCCCAATCAGAAACCCGGTTGATGGCATGCTGGAGGGAAACTGCAATGAGGTGACAGTCTGCACCTGCACAAGCTATAGCAAAGTCATCCACATAGAGCGATGACCAAATATTGGATGGGAGAACAGATGCCAGATTATTTATAGCAAGCAGAAAAAGTGTTGTGCTCAGAACACATCCCTGGGGGACACCTTCAGCTTGGACAAATTCCGGGGAGAGTTCATTACTAACCCGGACCCGGAAATGTCTGTCAGTTAAGAAGGCCTTAAGAAAGAATGGTAGGTTGCCTCGGAGGCCTAAGGAGTGGGCCTGGGCCAAGATATTATATCTCCAAGTTGTATCATAAGCCTTCTCAAGGTCGAAAAAGATAGCGATAACCGAATGGTTATTCGCAAAGGCATTACGAATATACGTATCCAAGCGCAGCAAGGGGTCAATGGCAGAACGGCCCTTATGGAAGCCATACTGACTAGGGGAGAGACTATTGTGAGTCTCTAAATACCACATCAAACGTCTATTAACTAGACGTTCCATCACCTTGCAGGAGTGGGGCTATGTCTGTTGTTTTTAGTGTGTGTGGGATGAACCCTGTGTCCATGCTTCCTCTCCATAGAATGCTGAAGACACACGATAGGGGCTTCTTGCAATTCTTGATGAACATGGAGTTCCACGAGTCTGGGCCTGGGGCAGAGTGCATAGGCATGTCATTTATTGCCTTTTCAAAGTCTTGTGGAGTTAGAATAATATCAGAGATTTTTGAGATGACCAAATTTTGCGTTTCATTCATAAAGAATTCATTTGGATTGTCGACCCTTAGTCTGGGCAGCGGCTTACTGAACACTAAGTCATATTGGGACTTTAACCCTTTCGGGGTCGGTGCCGTACTAGTACGTTTTACGAGCAGGGGTTGGTGCCGTACTAGTACGTGTAAATTCTAGCGGCTTCAAATTAAGCGGGAAACAGCTGGTAGGCCTAGGGATGAGAGAATGGGTCTGCGCGGTCAGTGTGCGCAGTAGGAAAAAAATCGGGCACCGAGTGGTGCATTGTGGGAACACCATTTCAGTACTGTACACCTTCTCCACCATGCCTCGCAGCAAGAAACACCTTACTCCTCGGCGAATTGGGACACTTTTATTCATCAGTGACAGTTCTAACAGTGATGGGGGTGTCAGTGAAGGTGACTTTCAAGGTTTTGAGGCGGTTGTGACCGAAACTAGTGACCATAATACCGGTACAGTGGACCCCCGGTTAACGGCCATAATTCGTTCCAGAATGCTGTTCAAGTGCTGTTACCGAACAAATTTATTAACTTAAGGAATAATGTAAATTAGAGTAGTCTTTTTGGACCCCCAAACATACACTTACAAAAGCACTTAAAAAAATACACTTACATAAATGTTAGTGTTTGGAGCCGGTCGTTAACCGGGGGTCCACTGTATAAGTGAGGAAAACCCAGACGACCCACAGCCGTCCACCTCTGGTGCTGTGGCGTCTTGTTCACAGCCAGTTGTACCAGAACGAAGGCGGAAACTCCTATTTACTCATATCTCGGACTCAGATGTGAGCAATGGTGATGATACTGATAGTGACTATGAACTCCAAGCCCTTCGAAATAGTTCCAGTAGCGCAAGTGAAGAGGAATATTCACCAGTGAAGCGTCAGTATATACGACGGTATATGCGCTCTGGTAGTGTGCCATATGCTCTTCCAAGGGTTAGGAGTACATCTCGGAGTACATCCCGTTGGCGTACAACAGGAAGTGATAGTGAAAATAATGATGATAGCGTTGCAATTGGTATGAGAAATGTGCATGCAACTGGTAGTGTTGGTGGTGGTGCCACGCGCGAGGCACCAGCAGTGAACCATGCTGGCATCCACGCCGCTGAGTCAGCTCAGTTACAACAAAGGCAACCCTCACCCACCCACCCACCCACCAACCCCCACAACTATAACCTCCACTTCCACAACCCCCCCAACCACCTGTAAATATCCAGTACCCACAAGCAGACCGCACCTGGGATTGGCAGGAAGCTGCGAATTTTATTCAGAATCCCCATCAGTTTGAAGAAAGTCACAGTGGATTACGCCCATCTTGTCCACTTGGAAACAATGCCACTGAACTGGAATGTTTCCAGTTATTCTTTGACGAACCCCTGATAGACATTATTATCAGAGAAAGCAACAAATACACGATTCTTTCACCAAAATCACATCTACACCAGTGGAAGGAGACAACTGTGGCAGAGATGTATCTTTTCTTTGCCACAATAATGCTTATGCCACATGTGTATAAGTACCGTATCAAATCATATTGGACAACAGACAGATTGATTGCAACACCAGCTTTCAGTGATATTTTACCAGTGAATCGATTTGTGCTACTTCTACGCATGTTGCATTTCTCAGACAAAACCAGGCCTGACAGAACCGACAAGTTATATAAGATTAGGAATGTGTTTCTGTATCTGAAAGAGAAATTCAATATGTATTTTTATCCCTTCAGGAAGCTTGTTATTGACGAGTCACTGATTCTGTTCAAAGGTAGACTGTCATTCAAGCAGTATATACCAAGTAAGAGGAAACGCTTTGGTATAAAGTTGTTTGTGCTTTGTGATTGCTACAGTGGTCTTGTATTGGATATTATTGTGTACACTGGAAGTAATACATTGAAAGATACCAGGAAGTTACTGGGTATCTCTGGTGATGTGGTTAGAACAATGATGGAACCATATCTTGGCAAGGGGCATATATTATATACTGACAAATGTGTGCGGTACAGTGCGTGCAAATCGTAAGCATATGCCTAGGTTCAATGCAGGCATTCGTAGAGGTGAGGTGCAGGCGTTTGCTGCCAATGATATGGCATTTCGGTGGCATGACAAACGAGATGTCACACTGTTGTCATCAATTCACCCTAATGAAATAGTAGACAGTGGCAGGGTGAAGAGAGAGACCGATGAACCCATTCTAAAACCTGCAGCTGTGATGGACTACACTCTCAATATGCATTCAGTGGACAAATGTGACATGCAGATTGGGTTTGCTGATTGTGTTAGAAAGAGTTATAAGTGGTACATAAAACTCTTTTTTCACATTCTGGACATCTCCATGCTCAATGCTTATAATGTTTATAAGTTGAAGACCACAAACAAACCACCATATGGCGAATTTTGTTTGTCTGTTATCAGGCAAATAATCACCAAGTACCAAGAAACACCACCTGCAATAGAAAACCGCCCACGAAATTACCAACAACTACCCTCTCGTCTGAGGCTTGGTGGTGAACACTTTTTAACAAAACTGCTTGCTACTGCTTGCAAGAAAAAGGCTCAGAAGAGGTGTTATGTCTGTGCACATACAAAAAGACGCCCACAGCAACGCAAAGACACTTGTTTTATGTGTGTGGAATGTGAAACACCACTGTGCATGGAACCATGTTTCAGAGACTTCCACAGGCTGCAGAACTTCTAGAAACATGTGCAGTGACTCAATATGTGTATATATATGATTGAACAATAGTTATAAACATAATTGTACATTGTACATTGTTGTAAATATGTTTTGCAAATAAACTAGTGATAACAAACTTTGTGGTACTATTTTATAAGAAATAGCGAGAGAATATTTTAAAAACAGCACTTATATTGGTCTCACAGTCCATAAAAGTTATTTGAAAAAAAAAAAATTAAATTTCATAAGAAAACAACTTAAATAAAAAAAAAAAGATTACCGGCCAACCGGAAGTCGCCGGTGTTGCTGTCATCGGTTCATTTTGGGTCAACTTGAAGCCTCCATATATCCGCAAGTATTGATCGCAAAAATGTTTTGTTTAGCTATTTAGATTCAGAAAAAAAAACTATAATTTCATAAAAAATAAATTTTTTTTCCCAATATTTTTCGACCCCAGGAACACATTTCCGAGAAGGCCTGTCGACCCCCAAAGGGTTAATATCTCACTCATTTCTTGGCTGTCATCTGTGTATGTCCCATCCTGCCTAAGCAGAGGTCCAATACTGGATGTTGTTTTTCCCTTAGATTTGGCATAAGAGAAGAAGTATTTTGTTTTTGTTTTCAATTTCCTTTATGGCTTTTAGTTCTTCCTGAGATTCTTGTCTCCTGTAAGATTACTTCAGTTTAAGTTCGATATTTGCAATTTCATTGACCAGTGCCTCTCTATGTATTTCAGATACATGTATATTGGCCCCTCTCAACAGCTCTGACTCTTCGCCTTCATCTGTATAGGGAGCATCTCTCTCTCTAGTTTACATCTTCTCTTTCTTTTTCTTAATGGAATGTGTCTTGAGCAGATCTCAAGAACCACAGAGTTCACTTTTTCTAGGCAACTGTTCAGATCCGTGTTGTTTAGGATATCTTCCCAGCATGTTTCATTTAGGACACGGTTGACTTGATTCCATTGTATGTTTTTGTTATTAAAATTTAATTTTGTGAAGAGACCTTCCTGACTGATCACATTTTGCTGGTCAGGAGCCCTGTGCATACATGTCTGTACCTCTATTAAGTTGTGATCTGAGTGTATTGTCTTTGATACGGTTATATTCCGTATCAGATCGTCGTTGTTAGTGAAGATGAGGTCCAGCATATTTTCTAGTCTTGTAGCCTCTAATATTTGCTGGTTTAAGGTGAATTTGGCGAAGAGATTTAATAGTTCGTGTGTGTGAATTTTCATCTGCACTGCCTCCTGGGGTGATCTCTGCTGAAGCATTGTTTGCTATACTCTTCCATTTTAGGTGTCTTAAGTTGAAATCTCCTAATAGTAAGATGTTTGGGGCAGGAGTTAGGAGATTTTCTAGACAGTGATCAATTTTCAAAAGCTGCTCCTGGAATTGCTGGGAAGTTGCGTCTGGAGGCTTGTATACCACCACAATGACAAGGTTTTGGTTTTCAATCTTAACTACCAAAACTTCAACTACATCATTTGAGGTGTTTAGTAGTTCTGAGCAAATGAGCGACTGTGACATACAGGCCAACCCCCACCCCTTGTTGCCTGTTTAGTCTGTAGCATCTGAATAGGTTATAACCCAGGATCCATATTTCGTTGTCATAATGATCCTTTATGTGGGTCTCTGTGAATGCCGCAAACATTGCATTTGACTCCATGAGCAGTCCCTTGATGTAAAGAATTTTGTTGTTTTTTGACGGCTTTAGACCCTGTATGTTTGCAAAGACAAATGTCGTTATATTGGTGGCATTTAGGGGGTTTTTATTTGCTGGCTCTAATATCTGTTGTTCTGGAGTGGAGGCCAGTGTCCGTGCCTCTGCTCCAGAAGTGTTTTCAGTTGGTGTAGGATTATTGTCATTTCTTGCCAGTCTTTTTTCCCTTCTGGCCCTAAAAAAAACTCCATCCCTGGAGGGGTTGTGGCTCCCCTCTTTTGTTTCCCATAGTCTGGCTGGTCTGTGTCTTCTTGTCCCCTTTAGATGATGTGCCTAGCAGTATGCGTTGTAGCATTTTTTCATGGATTGATGAGTGACACATTTCTGGGTGAAATAAGTTACAGGAGGGGAAGTTGCACTCTCCTGTTGCCATGTGGGTGCAGCATTTTTTAGGGTGGTCAAAGGTGCATGTCCCACCTGTTTTACCAGATATACCGTGCCTGCAGATACCCAAGGCATAGTATTTGCATAGATTGGATTTCCGTTTGCTAGGATTCATTGTAGCTACGTTCGCTGCTGGTGCATTTTTTTCGGTTTCCTCCCTATCTATCCCCCCTATATGGACATCAGTGCTTCTACCAAGTTTTGCTGGTAATGTGTCAACACTGTTCCCTGAGGCATCATCCCCTTTTGTTCCATCTCCAGCAGAATCACTATTTTGTACCTCTGCGAATTGAATAGCGTTGTCTTTATTTGTTTCATCACCAGGGCCAGTGTCTCCTTTTGGTTCACTGTCCTACAGGACGTCACTAGCACCCTCAGGAGCACTCTCCTCCAGGACAACACTAGCACCCTCAGGAGCCCTCTCCTCCAGGACAACACTAGCACCCTCAGGAGCCCTCTCCTCCAGGACAACACTAGCACCCTCAGGAGCCCTCTCCTCCAGGACAACACTAGCACCCTCAGGAGCCCTCTCCTCCAGGACAACACTAGCACCCTCAGGAGCCCTCTCCTCCAGGACAACACTAGCACCCTCAGGAGCCCTCTCCTCCAGGACAACACTAGCACCCTCAGGAGCCCTCTCCTCCAGGACAACACTAGCACCCTCAGGAGCACTCTCCTCCAGGACAACACTAGCACCCTCAGGAGCACTCTCCTCCAGGACAACACTAGCACCCTCAGGAACACTCTCCTCCAGGACAACACTAGCACCCTATGAACACTCTCCTAGGACAACACTAGCACCCTCAGAGCACTGTCCTCCAAACAACCCTAGCACCCTTAGACAGCTAGGCATGCGTTCAAGACAGCCCCGTCCAAACCACCCATCTTATTTTCCCAGCTGTCATACCATGTTGACATGGCTTTTAAGAAGGATCTTTTATTAGTGTTCTCGTCTTTTAATATAGATGTAATTTTCTCATACAGGTGTATCTCGTTGGGCAGACCAAAAACATCTCTCTGAGTTTATGTCAAGTGTGGTCACTGGTTGAAAATCCCTGCATATACCATGGGACCATTTACCACAGAGATTGCAAGCAATCCAGGCCTGTTTTCGTCCCTTACCCTTTCTACAGCCTACACAGATCTTCATGGTGGTGGTCATCTTACAACACTTGACAACTCTCCTAGCTAGCTAGTCTATAATTTCTCTAAGTATTTAGTTGCTTTTAACAGTTCTTCTGATTTGGCTTATTTCCAATGAACCGTTTGAATCCAGTCCTTTGTTCACTTATTTCTTGGACAAATCTGAGCGAATCCGGTTTGTGGCTCACTGTATATTTTTTTTTCTAATAACACCTTAAAAGTAGATCTGTCTATTTGTATTGTATCTATTTGTTGTAGTTGCTGTTTGGATGTTTAATGAATCTAGTCGGAGGATACCTTGTTTTCAACGAATCCGTTTGAATCCGGTCGTTGGTTCACATGTTTTTTGGACGAACCCCAGCGAATCCTGATTAGTGGATCACTTATTTTGGACGTATCCAGTCGGTGATTTTGGACTAGCACATGAAAAGGACTACTGGAAGAATATTTATCAGTAATATGTGTTCAGTTTGATACAAAAAGTATAACTTGCGTGTTGGAGCAGCCGTGGCTTCTGAAGATGAAGATTACTGGAGGAACATTTGATTTTCGTGGTGTACAGTGGCCCCTCGGTTGCTGAAAATTCGTTCCAGAATGCTCAAGTGCCATTGCCGAACGAATTTACTTCCTTAACCCTTAAACGGTCCACACGTATATTTACGTTAGCACTGCTACTGCCCGAAACGTAATTTTACGTTTTATTTTTCCTGCCTCCAAATTTGGCACGATTGGCCTGAGATGCCTTGTCAGCATAGAATGGGTCTTAACACTCGGTGTGCGCCATATTAAAAAAATCTGGGACCACTTAGTACCTTGTGGGAGCACCAGTTAATTTGAGGGCCAGCTAGAGCAAACACTGCGGCATACACTATAGATTCACTGATGTCATATCCTATTAACACTCCCTTTGAAGTGGAAAGTGATGTCAGCAGGCTGGCAGGCCAGCTGGCTGCCTCCCTGCATGGGGACCTGGCTGGCAAACAGCTGGTTGGCTAGCAGCTGGCTGGTCAGCTGGATACCTGATTGGCTTTCTATCTCTGTCTGTGTCTGTATCTATCTGTCTCTGTCTCTATCTGTCTCTATCTCACAGGAACACATACGTAAATACAATTATACATAGTGTAAATTACCTAGGATAACTAAAAAAATCAAGACAAAGTGTTATAATGTGCTTGTGATCTGCGTAATACCAGTTGGTTCTTGAGCTACTCTCTGAGACAAACAGACAGAAAGGAGACGACACACAGGCAGACAGATACAGACAGACAGACAGGTTTGCATAACAAATAAAGGGGAAGCAATGTAAGCTGTCAAATGTCATCATGGTAATTACTGGACTGATAAGAAGAGATAAGACTACGGCTCACCCTTCTCTGAAATGTCACCAGAGTCATTAGTGGAGATCAGATGAGATAAGGCAGCGACACAAATCTTTTATTATTATTATTATTATTAGTATTATTATGCACTATTATTATTATTATTATTATTATTATTATTATGCACTATTATTATTATTATTCACTATTATTATTATTTATTCACTATCATTATTATTATTCACTATCATTATTATTATTATTATTATTTTTATGCACTATCATTATTATTATTATTTGAGTACAATTTCAGTACCTAATAGTGTCAGAACAAAGATTAGCTATGAAATCACAAGAACTACTGTAAATTGTGATTATGAGAACATAAAAATTATATATAATAATAAAAAGTGAAAAAAAGGTATATCGGCAACGATTCTGCAAGTGGTAGGACTCCTGTTGCTGTCAGGTGAGCATCCAGTGCCAACTTCTCCGCCTCATATCTCGGTAACTACTGACCCAAATTCTTTTTTATCCTATAACACTTAAAAAATGTGCTCTTTATTTCTCTATAAAAAAATATTTTTTTTTCAAAATTCGGGCACTGCGCGAGGTAACGTAAATATACGTTTGGACCGTTTAAGGGTTAAGAAATAATGTCACGTAGGTTGGTTTATTTCAGACCCCCAAAAATACACTTTGCAACAGCACTTACGAAAATACACTTACATAAATGTTTGAGTTTGGAGATGCACGAAAACCAAGGGACCACTGTATATTGCACCGCTGCTAACTACAGGTTTAGTGTATTCCACAAACTGTATACGTACAGTGGACCCCGGCTAGAAAAACTTCATCCCAGAAGCCTGTTCAAGTAAAGTATATTTTATTTCATTGCAGATTGCAGATTACATAGGTATTGGTAGTTACAATGTAAATAGAGTGCAAGGAGAGCCACTGACATGACATGGCATTAGGGGCAGCTTAATCTAGTAACTTAAAGACTATGTACTTAATATTAGAGAAATTTATTGAGTTTATTCTAGTTAAAAATTGTTTTCAAATTACAATATGATGAAATTTTACTATTTAAATTATTATATGATGATATTAGATTGTTACAGGTGTTTAGATTCTCGAATGGTAATATGGAATTGAGATTATCTTAAGGAAAATAACATTGAGCATTTTTGACATTAACTTATGAGTATTTAGTTTTGATTGAGTAGGGGGTAACATAATAGTAACATATTATTAAAAATTGCGATTATCGTATAGGAAAGTAATAATGAGCATTTTTCAAAGTAGTTTATAGTATGATCATTTAGTTTTGGGTGAGTAGGTGCTTTTTTGAGTTGAGTCTTAAATTGATTTTCAGACAAGATTATCTTAATATTTACTGGTAATGAATTCCAGATTCTGGGGCCCTTTATGTGCATAGAATTTTTACATAGGTTCATATGAACACGGGGTATATAAAAAAGTGATCTGTGTCTTGTGTTGTGGTCATGGGTCTTATTAAAGTTGGTGAGGAAAATTTTTGAGGCGGGGGGTTTATATTAGAGTGTAAAGTTTTATATATGTAGTAGGCACAAGAGTAAGTATGAATGTTCTTTACGGTGAGTAGTTTTAGACTTTTGAATATTGGTGGAGTATGCTGTCTAGAGTGGGAATTTGTTATCATTCTGACTGCGGCCTTTTGTTGTGTTATGAGTGGTCTAAGGTGATTTAATGTTGTTGATCCCCATGCACAGATTCCATAGGTGAGATATGGGTAGATAAGTGAATGATATAGTGCAAGGAGAGCTGATTGTGGTACATAATAGCGTATCTTTGATAATATGCCTACTGTCTTCGAGATTTTCTTGGAAATTTGTTGTGTGTGTGTTTGGAATTTAAGGCTACTGTCAAGGTGGATTCCTAGGAATTTTCCCTCTGTTACTTGTGATGGGTGTACCATTGAGTGTTATGTTAAGTGGAACATTTGTGGCTTTGCTTCCAAACTGTTGAAGTGGTCTTGTCATATTAGAGTAAGCTTGTTAGTGGTCATCCATGTTGATATTTTCTGTAATTCGGCATTAAAGTGTTGGCCAGTATAACTGGATTTGGGTGAGAGAAGACAT
Source organism: Cherax destructor (assembly GCA_009830355.1). Lineage (NCBI taxonomy): Eukaryota > Metazoa > Arthropoda > Malacostraca > Decapoda > Parastacidae > Cherax > Cherax destructor. The sequence goes on from WNWK01011225.1 coordinate 58,942, forward strand.
ATGTTGTGTCATCTGCAAATAAAATGGGTTTGAGTAGTTGTGATGCATTCGGTAGGTCATTTATGTAAATGAGGAATAGGAGTGGCCCCAGGACACTTCCTTGAGGACTCCGACTGTAATTTGTTGTGTGGAAGAGTTCGCTCCATTTGTGTACACGTATTGGCTTCTGTTGGTGAGGTATGACTTTAGGTAGTTGACTGGGTGCCCCTTATACCATAGTGTGCTAATTTTTGTGAGCAGTAAATCATGGTTGACTGTATCAAAAGCTTTGCGTAGATTAATGAAGATTCCCAGTGGGACTTCTTTTTCTCAAGTGCTGTATATATACTCCAACATGTCGTAATAGCATCGTTTGTGCTCTTGTTTGTCCTGAATCCAAATTGACAGGGGTTGAGTACATTGTGTGAGACGAGGTAGGAATAGATTTGTCTATGAATTAATTTTTCAAAAGATTTTAGAAAGCAATGGTAAATTAGAAATTGGTCTATAATTATTCAGGTTTGTTTGATCACCTCCTTTGTGGATCGGGGTGACCATAGCTATTTTGAGAATTGATGGAAAGGTAGAGGCATCAATGGATTTATTGAATAGTGTTGCTATAATTGGTGACAGTACCTGTGAAGCTTTTTGTACATAAAGTTGGTAAGCTGTTTATGTCTCCTGCCTTGTTTTTAAGGGTGTTGATTATGAGCGAGACTTCAATTGGGTTGGTAGGAGCTAGGAATAGGGGTATTAGGGTAGGTGTTTGTGAGGTAGTCTGTTGGACGGGTGTTTGAGCTGGGGATTTTACTCGTTAGATTCTTTCCTATTGGAGAAGAAAACATTAAGTCTGTTTGCTGTCTCAGTAGGTGAGGTAGGGGTTCATCTGCTTTTGATAATTTGATGGTGTTGTTTTTGCCATTACGAGCGAATTTACTTATTTAGAAATAATGTCCGTAGGTTAGCTATTTCAGACCCCCAAAAATACACTTCCACGAGCACTTACAATATTATACTTACATAATTGCGATTTCCGGGTGTTTGTTGGCGGGGTCCACTGTACTACATCACTCCATCACAGTAAGTACCGATTTGTTACTAGTTAATAGCTATGGCAACACTAGGTTTCTGAATGATTACAATAGGTGGATGATATCATTAAATTTTAGGTCGGGTACACTGGCAGGTTTAACCCTTTCGGGGTTTTGGTCGTACTAGTCGTCTTACGCACTGGGGTTATTGACGTACTAGTACTCCTAAATTCTAGCGCCCTCAAATCAAGCAGAAACAGGCTGTTAGGCCTAGATGTGATAGAATGGGTCTGTGCGGGCAGTGTGCGCGGTATAAAAAATTCCTGCACCACACAGTGCATAATGAGGAAAAAAAATCTGACCGTGTTTTTGGTTTAAAACAGCGACTTTGCAGTCTATTTTCGTATGGTATTTATTGTTGTATTCTCGTTTTCTTGTTCTTATTTGATAGAATGGAAGATATATTACAGAAATAGAGATGATTTTGATTGGTTTGACAATAACAAGTACCTTGAAATTGAGCTCAAAGTAGCGAAAATGTTCGATTTTGACGATGTTCAAGAGTAAACAAATCACACCATGCGTCAATACACATCAACTGGCGAGTCTAATATTCATGCACAAGTGCTCTGATATTATTTATACCATTTTTTCAATGATGCAGTTGTATACATAAAATAAATCTTCTATTTTTTGTGAGAATAAAAATTCAAAATGGAAAGCAAAAGTAATGTAAGAGGGGCCTGGAGACGTAACTAATGAACAGAGAAGATGTTATTTTAGTGCCAGGAATGTCTGTCTTGTTTATTATGGGTCCTATTTTGAAATTGGCATCGTTTGAAATTTGTGTGAAATTGGCCAAATTGCCATTTTCTGACCACTATTTTGGGTAGTTGAAATTGGTAAATAGGCAGTTTCTGTGTACTCAATCGATAGAACAAATGGAGTTCTAGCGAAATAGCTATAATTGTAGTAGACTGAAACATTGCAGTGTGCCGAAAATAGGGCTCAAAGTGGGCGAAATCGCCGACGCGTAAGTGTCATGGCTACCGCTAACCCGCGAAGCATAATTCCGTTAGTTTTCGATCAAATTTCATAATTTTTGTGGCGTTATGATCGGAAAAAGATTCTCTATCATTCCATAAGAAAAAATAATTTTTTTTTTTTTTTTTTAAATTCGTGGACCCTGAGAACGGTTTCAGAGACCCCCTTGGACCCCCAAAGGGTTAAAGATTATTAATACAAGCTGACAGGCATGGTAGGGTTCTGGCACTGTTGGAAACTGATTCCACATGAAACCTGCCTCCTTAGACCTAAATTCACCTTAATTTTCAACTTACATTTATTGTGGTAGTATCTTAAATATATATTACAGTACCACTGTGATAAACACTAACACTATGTATGACACACTATTATCTTGGAGAGACTCTTCCCTCTGGCAAAAAAGTTCTAGTATTGTTATTTGACATGGTACACTAAGCCTAATGTCCCCTCTGAGAGTATACTCGCAGGTATTGCACACTAATTCTCCTTTTTGACGAAGTGTGTACTATTTTTCTGCTAGATTGGTTCCAAGCGCTGGAGGGATGAACCTTATAAGATCACTAGCACAGTCTAGGGTTCTAGCACGCAGCGAGATCGCAATAATCACGAAAAAACACGGGCACGCGCCCTTCATACCATGTCACTTCAGTTTATAATTTAGCTTGCTTGAAGTCCAAGCCCCTCATACACAAAACCTCCTTTACCCCCTCTTTCCAACCTCTCCTATGCCGCCCTCCCCGCCTTCCCTCCACTAGAGATTTATACTCTCTCAAAGCCATTCTATTTTGTTCCATCCTCTCACATGTCCAACAACCTCAACAACCCCTCCTCAACCCTCTGGGTAACAGTTTTGGTAATCCTGCACCTCCTCCTAATTTCCAAAATAAAAATTCTCTGCATTATATTCACACTACACATTGCCCTTAGACATGACATTTCCACTGCCTCCAGCCTTCTAGTTGCAACATTTACCACCCATGCTTCACACCCATATAAGAGCATTGGTATAACTATACTCTCATACATTCCCTCTTTGCTTCCATGGACAAAGTTCTTTGTCTCCACAGACTCATAAGTGCACCACTCACCTTTTTCCCTCATCAATTCTATGATTCACCTCATCTTTCACAGACCTATCTGCTGACACGTCCATTCCTAAATATTTGAATACATTCACCTCTGTACTCTCTCCCTTCAACTCTTTCCATCGAGACCCCAGCTCACAAACTTGCTCTCAGTGTCGAAGAATTAAAAAAAAAAAATTCTTATGAAATGACAATCTTTTCCCGATGGTAATGACACCAAAAGTACGATTTGATGGAATACTTATGGAATTACGTCTCGGCAAGTTAGCAGTCTCGGTGATATATATGTGGCGATTTCTCCGACTTTGAGCCCTATTTTCAGCCAATTTCATTGTTCCAATCAACCAAACTTATAGCTATTTCGTTAGAACTCCATTTGTTCTATCGATTGAGTACAAAAACTGCCCATTTACCAATTTCAACTACCCAATAAAGTGGTCAGAAACAATTGGCAATTTCACACAAATTTCAAAAAGTCAATTTCAAAACATGGTCCAGAATAAACAATGTAGACATTCCTGGCACTAAACAAACATTTTCTGTTCATTAGTCATGACTCCAGGCCCTAATTTTTATTCACAAAAAATAGATGATTTGCTGTTATGTAGATTACTGCATTATTGTAATAATTGTATAAATTGTCAAACCATTCATGACTGCATCTAGACTGGCCAGTTGGAACGTATTGTAGGGATGTATCGGATGTGAAAATTTAGATATCCGGGATGCGGATGTGTATACGGATGTCTGTCTTACTTATTTTGAGGATGCGGATATCTGCTTACAGTAAAGCGGATCGGATTATGGATGTCCCTCTTGACATCCGGGGGGATGGGGTTTTCGGGGTAAAAAATTTTTTTTTTTACCCATGCTCTTTTATTTAAAATACTTTTAATACATAATACTTTTATTTATAATACTTTTATTACATAATCAACTGACATTTGCTTAATACTTAAAGTTTATGATTGGAAGGTTTTCTTCAAGAATAACAGTTTCTCTGCATTTTCTGCCAAAAGTCTTTTTGTTTGTTTCCTAAGGGGGCCCGCAGCACTGAACAACTGCCCTAGAACACCTTGGGGGGCCACAGATACTGGCGCAATCTTCGCCAAATCAGGGTATTCCCCCCTTCATTCTCTTCCACCACTGAAGCTGTCTTCACTTGTTCCACTAATTCTTTTCCTTGCCCTAAAATGTCACATTAGTTGCTTTGGGGAAACTTATTGAAGCTAAAATTTATACACTTATGCTGTATTCTATTAAAAATTTTGGACTGACAACATCGACTCAAGGTTGAGGGCTGACCATCAAATTCCTCCTGTTCTTCCGATTTTCCTTTGTATGGACTGATGAAACTGTGTGGCGAAACTTTCCTCAATAAAGATACTCAAGTTTGCTACCCAAGCAATAAGCTTTGATAATTCTTTTACTCATTAAGTCCCTCAAATCCCAACCCCCCTCACTCATGTGTTTACCAACCTAATATGTTTATCAAACGCTATTTACATCCTATATTAATTCCTGTTTTTCCCTTTATACACCTCCACAGTGTTCTGTGTGTGTTTTCACACACAGTGTTACTGTGTGTGTATCACACACAGTGTTACTTTTGTGTCTCACACACATGTTACTGTGTCTCTCACCAGTGTTACTGTGTGTCCCCACACAGTGTTACTGTCTCTCTCTCTCCCGTGTTCTGTCTCTCTCTCTCACACAGTGTTACTGTCTCTCTTTTCCCCCGGTGTTACTGTCTCTCTCCCCCACACTGTTACTGTCCCCCTCTCTCTCACACAGTGTTACTGTCTCTCTCTCACACAGTGTTCTGTCTCTCTCTCACCCCGGTGTTACTGTCTCTCTCTCTCCCCAGTGTTACTGTCTCTCTCTCTCACACAGTGTTCTGTCTCTCTCCCCACACAGTTTCTGTCTCTCTCTCTCACACAGTGTTCCCCCTCTCTCTCTCACACAGTGTTACTGTCTCTCTCTCCCCACACAGTGTTACTGTCTCTCTCTCCACAGGTTCTGTCTCTCTCTCTCACACAGTGTTACTGTCTCTCTCTCCCCACACGGGTGTTACTGTCTCTCTCCCCACACAGTGTTCTGTCTCTCTCTCCCCCCGTGTTACTGTCTCTCTCTCCCCAACAGTGTTACTGTCTCTCTCCCCCCGGGTGTTACTGTCTCTCTCTCTCACACAGTGTTATTCTCTCTCTCCCCACACAGTGTTACTGTCTCTCTTTTCCTCACACAGTGTTACTGTCTCTCTCTCTCAAAAGTGTTACTGTCTCCCCCACACACTGTTACTGTCTCTCTCTCTCACACAGTGTTACTGTCCCCTCTCTCTCCCAATGTTACTGTCTCTCTCCCCACACAGTGTTACTGTCTCTCTCCCCACACAGTGTTACCATGTCTCTCTCACGGGGGTGTTCCGTGTCTCTCTCCACACCGGTGTTACTGTGTTCTCTCCCCACAGTTTACTGTGTGTCTCTCTCTCACACAGTGTTACTGTTTTCTCTCTTTTCACACAGTGTTCTGTGTCTCTCTCCCCACAGTGTTACTGTGTCTCTCTCCCCACAGTGTTACTGTGTCTCTCTCTCACAATTTTTACTGTTTTCTCTCTCTCACACAGTGTTACTGTGTGTCTCCCCTCTCACACAGTGTTACTGTGTTCTCTTTTCACACAGTGTTACTTTTCTCTCTCACCCCCAGAGTTACTGTGTGTGTCTCTCCACAGTGTTACTGTGTGTCTCTCCCCAACAGTGTTACTGTGTCTCCCCCACACACACACACAGTGTTACTGTGTCTCTCTCCCACACACACAGTCGCACATGGCACACTCCAGCCACTCTCTTTTGCCTAGTAGAGTTTGTAAATGAATGGTTCAGAGAACCGACAAGTTGATAAATTAGAAAATTATAACCCTTGGGTATCTTTATTGGGGAAAAGTTTCGCCACATGGGGGCTTCATCAGTCCCTACAACGGGGAATGATATTTAAACCCGTCCCTTAGCCTTGACTCGATGTTGTCATATGTGTGGGAAATGACTTATATACCGTAGGCAGGGAGGTGCAGCAGTCGTAGGAGGTGTCATATTTGACCAATGTGGAAGTAGGTGGTGGCCAAAGGGGTTTGGAAAATGAAGAATTCCCTGTATTAAATATCAAGATGTTGGGAAAAAAATGGTATAAAAATACCGACACAATGGGAAAAATAAACACAAACATTATACTGTTTTTATGTTTTTTTTCCATATCCAAAATGTTGCTGTGTCAGACAGCAACTCCAGGCCCGAGGGGCTGATTACCTCAAACTCCTCCCGTTCTTCCACGATTATCCCTTTGTATGGACTGATGAAGCCATTGTGTGGCAAAACGTTTCCTCAATAAAAATACCCCAAGTGTTGCATATGTGTCTAATTTAAACAGCCCCAGTAGGGTTATTGAAGCTAGCACCTTGGGTAGTTTTAAATTTAGGTTGGATAAATTCATGGTAGAGGGGTTGGTTTTGAGTGGGACTTGCACCCTGAGTAAACAAA
>WNWK01011226.1:0-65605 GCA_009830355.1 Cherax destructor
GTTGTGTATAAAGACTGTGTTTATATATATAACTAAGGAAAAGGTACAATTATAATACCTTAAGTCAATAACGTTATATTAAAGATATATTTTACAAAGTTTTTTCGATCTCCTCATTTATCTGTACAGAAGAACAGTACTTATTACGATATTACGGGAGAATAAATTCTTCCCCTAGACTAACATCGCCTATGCCATAAAGAATATCGTAATAGGGATGTTCTAAAGAAATGCCAGACACTGAACTCCCTGGACAGATTTTTTCTCAGAGAGGGGTCCAGTGACTCAACCTGGTCCTAGCGGCATTAAAAAAAAAAGGCCAGTAACCCTAAAAAAGAACTTGGTACCTGCAGTGTTAATGGAAGGATTCCCCTTCCAAACACTAGCTTACTACCCCTTTCCCTTTCCCCCCTCCTTCCATCTTCCACACATCAACAACTCTTCAATAAAGGTAATTTAAGTTACTACACTGTTGTATGTATTAGTTGTAATTTATATAAACATGTATTGTGTAAGTTAATGTGTAAACAATATTTATTTTAATACTTTTGATTGTCTGGAACGGGTTAATTGAATTTCCATTATTTCTAATGGGGAAAATAGATTCGGATTACATTATTTTTGGTTTAAGTTAAGCCCTCTGGAACGGATTAATCACGAAAACCGGGGGTCCACTGTATATCCATACTCATTATTTTCCATTTCTAAACCCATACCTCTAACTAATCCTAGTTTAAAGTCCTAGAACATAAGAAAGGAGGTACACAGCAGCAGGCCTGTTGGCCCATACTAGGCAGGTCCTTCACAATCCATCCCACTAACAGAATATTTGCTCAACGCAATTTTCAATGCTACCCAAGAAATAAGTTTTGATAATTCTATTTACTCATGTGCAAGTCCCACTCAAATCCAACCCCTCTCACTCATGAATTTATCCAACCTAAATTTAAACCTACCCAAGGTCCTAGCTTCAATAACCCTACTAGATAGACTGTTCCACTCATCAACTACCCTATTTCCAAACCAATACTTTCCTATATCCTTTCTAAATCTAAACTTATCTAATTTGAATCCATTATTGCTGGTTCTCTCTTGGAGAGATATCCTCAAGACTTTATTTATATCCCGTTTGTTAATACCCATTTTCCACTTGTATACCTCGATCATGTCTTCCTCATTCTTCGTCTTACAAGTGAATGTAATTTAATGGTCTTCAATCTTTCTTCATAGGAAGATTTCTAATGCTATTTGTTAATTTAGTCGTTCTACGCTGAATGTTTTCTAACGAATTAATGTCCATTCTGAATATGGAGACCAGAACTGAGCTGCGTAATCTTAGTGAGGCCTTACTAATGATGTATAAAGCTCTAATATAACCTCTGACTTCTGTTGGTTACACTTCTTGATATAAATCCCAGTACAGTGGACCCCCGGTGTTCGTCCATTTTTCGTAACAGAATTCTGTTCAAGTGCTATTACCAACCGAATTTATTCCCTTAAGAAATAATGTAAAGTAGACTAGTCCTTTTAGACCCCCAAAACTACACTTATAAAAGCATTTAAAAAAATAAACTTACATAAAAGGGCGAGAGATATCCTCAAGACTTTATTTATATCCCGTTTGTTTCTACACTGCTGTGGTGTAGGGGTCACCTTTCGAACTTGTAAACGTTGACCTGCAATGTAGACCGAAGGTGGGAGTTCACAGCAGTCAAATGTTAAACGAGCTATACTGCAAGGATAACGTCTTCGCTTGTTGGCAGGGAGGACAAAAGTGTCAACCTTAAGGATAAGGAGTTCTTGGAGCTCAAGCTGCTCCAAAATGCCTTCACGACATGTCCGGAAATTCCGTTGGACAATGGTGTGGGGTAAAATGACAGTACCACTACAAGAATTAAGAGAATGATGCTTGTCAATAGTGATAGGAATAGTATCTATAGTAGTAAGAAGGGAAAGATCGCAAGCTTGGCCAGCATTCTGGACCGTGATGATGCGAGTGCCGCTCTTGAGAGCGTGAAAAGAGATATATTTGCCTACATGGCGTAGGAGAGCTTTACTAATACTATGATCGGAAAGATAGGTAGTTGGAGTAGTCGGTCTTAGAGTAAAAAACTTTGTCCATTGAGTAGTGTGAAACAAAGTATCCAAGGGAAGTGTGCGGTGTGCTAGTCGTTTCTGAGATGAACGAGAAGGAAGTGTCGAATCGTCATGTAAGGGTCTTGGTTGTTTGGGTATGGGATCGGGGGTGGTCCGATGGGAGACGGGCGAGCTATTCGAAAATTGCCACATTGTCGAGGGAGAAGCCGGAATCAAGGTCAGAGAAGAGCGAAGGTCAGATATGTCAAAAGGGCCGGTCAGAACCCCGGTACCTGAAGCAGGTGACAAACCGGCACCAGCAAGAGGTACAGGGGCATGAGAGGTGTCCAAAGAGTTGTCCGTTAACGAGGCAGGGTCAGTACTGGGTGCGGTATCAGGAAGGGGCCCGGGGGTAGTGGGTTCATGGATTGTGTCAGCAATGGTTAGGTTACTTCTTTCTTTTTATTTTTTAAGAAAAAAAAAGAAAGAAAATAAAAATAAAAAAAGAATAAAAAAAGGGGGGAACGTGGAGGAATAGCTCCTAGGAGGAATAAAAGGGAGCGTAAATCCCCCTCCTCACCCAAGAGGACCTCAACACCGCAAGTAGTGCAGATGCTGCATGGAACCCGTGCCATACCCTACCCTTCATGCCAGTAAACCAGCAATCTGGGATAGCAACCTCACATCCACCGAGCCACCTCGGCAGACAAAAGAGAGGGCGGCCGGATATCCACCACAAAGCTTACCGCCTTCGGCCACCACCCCCGGAATCCGAAAGGTGGCCTCCAGAGATACAACTGTCGCCTGAAAGATACCCAAGGCCACCCCCCGGGTGACAGGAGAGGGATCGGGACATCCCCAGGCGATCCAGATTCCACGGCAAACTACACCACCGCTAAGGACCTCAACATAATGGGATGGACCACGATACCCTTCCCCCTACCTTGGAACTAGAATGCCTGAGGAGAGAAGCTCCCAGGGTAAAACTGGGAAGGAACTAAGGGAGGGATGAGGAGGAAAGGGAAAAAGGTAGGATGGAGGAGATGGGATAGGGGATGGGGATTGGGGGTAATTAGGTTCGGTCTGAGGAAGAAGACCAAAAGGTCTAATTCCTCAGACCAAGAGCCTCTTCACCACACCAAGGAGCCCCCCTTGAAGAGGAAAGACAGGCTAACTCTTTTGTTTTGTTCTAATGCTAGTGGTGATTTTAAAGTGAAGCCTTAACTTGTGTATCACTCTGAAAATCCCAGAGTGTTTAAGAAATGCAGTGTCGCCAAGGCTAATTTGTGTGTGATGTGGAAGGCTAACAATCAGGCATGGGTCACTAGGGAAATTTTCTTTGATTGGTTCCATGAAGTGTTTGGCCCAGTGTGAAGAAATATCTCTAGGAAAATAATTTGTGCCTCAAGTTCCTCCTGATAATGGACAATGCTCCTGGTCATCCTCGAGACTTGGAAGAGGAAATTATGGAGGAATTTAAGTTCATCACAGTGAAGTTCTTGCCCCCTAATACCACTCCTCTCCTCCAGCCCATGGAGCAGTAGGTCATTTCAAACTTTAAAAAACTCTACACCAAAGCCATGTTTCAAAAGTGCTTTGACATAACCACATAGACTAACTTGACCCTAAAAATTTTTTGGAAAGATCACTTCACTATCCTGCATTCCATAAACCTTATAAGTAAGGCTTCGGAGGGAGTGACTACCAGGACTTTGAACTCTGCCTGGAGAAAATTGTGGCCAGACTGTATCCCAGAAAGGGATTTTGAAGGTTTTGGGGATGAGCCTCAGAACCCTGAGCCTGTTGTGGAAGCAATTGTGGCACTGGGGGAGTCCATGGGGTTGGATGTTAGTACCGAGGATGTGGAAGAGTTGGTGGAGGAGGACAATGAAGAGATAACCACTGCAGATCTGCAAGAGCTTCATCTGCAACAGCAACAACAGACCACAGTTCAGGAAAATGGTCCAGAGGAGGAGGAGGAGGAACAGAGATGGAAGAAGGTGCCTTCTTCAAGGATTAGGGAGATCTGTGCCAAATGGACTGATGTGTAATGCTTTATGGATGATTTTCACCCTAACAATGCTGTTGCAGGCCATGCTGGCGACCTGTACAATGACAGTGTGGTGTCCCATTTCAGGGATTGTTACGTCCAGACACAGTTTATTCACAAATATCTGGCATTTATGTTTATCTATCTAATGTTACATTGCGATTATCATCGTTAATAGCTAAAACGATGTTAATCAGCGTTATAATATTACATATTCATGTTCCATTGATATATATGTACATAGGAGGGATCGTACCAGTGGTAACAACCATTCAATGTTTGTGTGACGTCTCCTCTGCGGCTACTCGCCTGACGCGAGCTGACGTCAGAGGTGAATTTATTAGAGTAGTCAGTTCATCGCCTCTCTGCTTATAGAGAAGGTCATCGCCTCTCTGCTTATAGAGAAGTACAGCACCTCTCTCGCTTAAGAGAAGGTCTGCATTGCTTACTCATTTGAGAAGCTATTAGTCTAGAGCTTTATTCTCTAAAGTCGCCAGAAATTGTGAGATCTGGTGAAACTTTCATTGTATAGAAGTTCTCATGTGTTAAGAGACTTCAAGTATTCTAGTCAACATTCTAATCGTCTCGTAAAACAGAGACACTGTAACTTTATTGATCATATATATATTAAAGGCCCATTCAGCTAGAATGAAGGTCATGGTAATTTATAAGTTGTGTATAAAGACTGTGTTTATATATAATAACTAAGGAAAAGGTACAATTATAATACCTTAAGTCAATAACGTTATATTAAAGATATATTTTACAAAGTTTTTTCGATCTCCTCATTTATCTGTACAGAAGAACAGTACTTATTACGATATTACGGGAGAATAAATTCTTCCCCTAGACTAACATCGCCTATGCCATAAAGAATATCGTAATAGGGATGTTCTAAAGAAATGCCAGACACTGAACTCCCTGGACAGATTTTTTCTCAGAGAGGGGTCCAGTGACTCAACCTGGTCCTAGCGGCATTAAAAAAAAAAGGCCAGTAACCCTAAAAAAGAACTTGGTACCTGCAGTGTTAATGGAAGGGGATTCCCCTTCCAAACACTAGCTTACTACTCCTTCCTTCCCCCTCCTTCCATCTTCCACACATCAACAACTCTTCAATAAAGGTAAGTGTTAAGTTACTACACTGTTGTATGTATTAGTTGTAATTTATATAAACATGTATTGTGTAAGTTAATGTGTAAACAATATTTATTTTAATACTTTTGATTGTCTGGAACGGGTTAATTGAATTTCCATTATTTCTAATGGGGAAAATAGATTCGGATTACATTATTTTTGGTTTAAGTTAAGCCCTCTGGAACGGATTAATCACGAAAACCGGGGTCCACTGTATATCCATACTCATTATTTTCCATTTCTAAACCCATACCTCTAACTAATCCTAGTTTAAAGTCCTAGAACATAAGAAAGGAGGTACACAGCAGCAGGCCTGTTGGCCCATACTAGGCAGGTCCTTCACAATCCATCCCACTAACAGAATATTTGCTCAACGCAATTTTCAATGCTACCCAAGAAATAAGTTTTGATAATTCTATTTACTCATGTGCAAGTCCCACTCAAATCCAACCCCTCTCACTCATGAATTTATCCAACCTAAATTTAAACCTACCCAAGGTCCTAGCTTCAATAACCCTACTAGATAGACTGTTCCACTCATCAACTACCCTATTTCCAAACCAATACTTTCCTATATCCTTTCTAAATCTAAACTTATCTAATTTGAATCCATTATTGCTGGTTCTCTCTTGGAGAGATATCCTCAAGACTTTATTTATATCCCGTTTGTTAATACCCATTTTCCACTTGTATACCTCGATCATGTCTTCCCTCATTCTTCGTCTTACAAGTGAATGTAATTTAATGGTCTTCAATCTTTCTTCATAAGGAAGATTTCTAATGCTATTTGTTAATTTAGTCGTTCTACGCTGAATGTTTTCTAACGAATTAATGTCCATTCTGTAATATGGAGACCAGAACTGAGCTGCGTAATCTTAGTGAGGCCTTACTAATGATGTATAAAGCTCTAATATAACCTCTGGACTTCTGTTGGTTACACTTCTTGATATAAATCCCAGTACAGTGGACCCCCGGTGTTCGTCCATTTTTCGTAACAGAATTCTGTTCAAGTGCTATTACCAACCGAATTTATTCCCTTAAGAAATAATGTAAAGTAGACTAGTCCTTTTAGACCCCCAAAACTACACTTATAAAAGCATTTAAAAAAATAAACTTACATAAAAGGGCGTGTTTTGAGCAGGACGAACACCGGGGGTCCACTGTAATCTGTCAGCCTTATTACGTACGCTTAGGCATTTCTGTCTTGGTTTAAGGTTGCTGCTTACCATAACCCCCAAGTCCTTTAAGACCTTTTTGCAATTTTTATGGCTACGTTCTACATTATTTAACTTATAAGTGCTTGGGTTATGGACACTCCCAAGCTTCAGAAACTTGCATTTATCTACACTGAATAGCATCTGCCACTTTTCTGACCAGGAATTGAGTTTGTCTAAATCCTCCTGAAGTTCCCTGACATCCACGTTTGAATCAATTATCCTACCTATCTTCGTGTCATCGGCGAATTTGCTCATATCACTAGTAATTCCCTCTTCAAAATCATTGATATATATTATAAACAACAAGGGGCCCAAGACTGATCCCTGTGGAACGCCACTTGTTGCAGATCCCCACTCGGATTTAATCCCATTTATGCACGCTCTCTGCTTCCTATTGGTGAGCCATGACTCGATCCATGACAGCACTTTTTCCCCGATGCCATGAGCTGCTACTTTCTTTAATAGTCTCTGGTGCGGTACTCTATCAAAAGCCTTACTAAAATCTAAATAAACAATATCGAATTCTTTATCATGATAAACAGCCTCAAAAGCTTTACTGAAGAAGGTTAATAAATTAGAGAGGCAGGAACGGCCCCTTGTGAATCCATGCTGAGTATCATTATTCAAATTATGGTTATCTAGATGGCTTCTTATAATATCAACTATAATTGACTCTAGTAATTTGCCTACAATTGAGGTCAGACTTACTGGACGGTAATTTGACAGTAGTGACTTGTCCCCTGCTTTAACCCTTTCAGGGTCCAGAGGCCAAATTTCAATGGGTGTGTCAATTTACAAGAAAATTTGAAAAAAAAAATTATTTTTTTCTTACAGAATTTAAGATAATAATTTTGTGAAGGTAATGAAACAAAAAAAATAATTTCCGATCAGTAGTTACCGAGATATAGAGGCATGAAGTTGACCCTCCATGACTGGGTGGCGGCAATATCGGCGACTTCCATAAAGTCGCATTTTTCTATTTTACGTTTTTGTTACTTCTTTTTTTTCTTTTCTAATATTTTTTTTTCCAGTAACTTTTGTGGCCTGTGACACCAATATAATGTATAATTGTACACTCATTGTATTCAACACAATAACTGCACTAATTTGTTTATCATTATATTTCTTACAAAACTTGTTTACAAGTTTATTGTAAACAAAATAATGATGAAAATATTAGTGCAGTATTGTGTTGAATACAAAGGTACCATATAGTACCATATGGTACAATGGTTCCATATGGTACAATGTATTATATGGTGCAATGTACCATATGGTACAATGTACCATATGGTGCAATGTACAATATGGTACAATGGAACCATATGGTACAATGTATCATATGGTGCAATGTTACATATGCTACAATGTACCATATGGTACCCTGTACCATAGTACAGGGTACCATAGTACAGGGTATATGGTACAGGGCACCATATGGTACAGGGCACCATATGGTACAGGGTACCATATGATACAGGGTACCATATGGTACAGGGTACCATATGGTACAGATACAGGATCCCAATGGAAATATGTCACCCTGACTTTTTGGGTTATCCTGGGATCTTTCACATATGCTGTTGCATTGGGCTGGTGCGGCATGCTGCATGCTCTTGGCACCATATAGTCCTATATGGTACCATTGTATTCAACACAACCGCATTAATATTTTCATCATTATTTTGTTTACAATAAGAAATATGCAAAAATGTTTTATGTTAGTAATGTTCTATTATATATTTACGAATGTACAGTGATTGGACATGTTCCTAGAGGTGGATGACGAATCGCTTTGTGTTGGAAACTGCTGCGTCAGTGTGCCTTGAGACTAACACTCGCTGCTGCGTCAGTGTGCCTTGAGACCAACACTCACTGCTGTGTCAGTGTGCCTTGAGACCAACACTCACTGCTGTGTCAGTGTGCCTTGAGACCAACACTCGCTGCTGCGTCAGTGTGCCTTGAGACCAACACTCACTGCTGTGTCAGTGTGCCTTGAGACTAACACTCGCTGCTGCGTCAGTGTGCCTTGAGACCAACACTCACTGCTGCGTCAGTGTGCCTTGAGACTAACACTCGCTGCTGCGTCAGTGTGCCTTGAGACCAACACTCACTGCTGTGTCAGTGTGCCTTGAGACCAACACTCACTGCTGCGTCAGTGTGCCTTGAGACCAACACTCACTGCTGCGTCAGTGTGCCTTGAGACCAACACTCACTGCCTTGAGACCAACACTCACTGCTGTGTCAGTGTGCCTTGAGACCAACACTCACTGCTGTGTCAGTGTGCCTTGAGACCAACACTCACTCTGAGCTAGTGCCTCCTTCCACCAACCACTTACTGATCATATGGTACAGGGTACCATATGATGTCAGTAGTTTTACTGAATCAGTCACACTACTCACAATGGTACAGGGTACCATATGGTACATTGTACCATATGGTACATTGTACCATATGGTACATTGTACCATACAGTACAGGGTACCATATGGTACAGATACAGCGATCCGTATGGAAATAAGTCACCCTGACTTTTTTGGATTATCCTAGGATCTTTCCACATATGCTGCTATGTATGATAATCTATGTATGTAACTGTATTTGTGTACACCTGAATAAACTTACTCAAGCGCATGTGGAGTCGTAAGTTTATTCAGGTATACACAAATACAGTTACATATATTTATCATACATAGCAGCATATGTTTGGAGAACCTAGGATAGCCCAAAAAAGTCAGACTTATTTCTGATAGGGTCCCTGTACCATATGGTATAATGTACCATATGGTACATTGTACTGTATGGTACCATTGCACCATATACCATTGTATAATATGGTACCATTGTACCATTTGGTACAATATAGTACATTGTACCATATTGTACATTGTACCATATGGTACAATGTACCATATGGTTCAAAACTATAGAATTCCTCTTCAGATCCACTTCCATCAGTCTTAGAACTATAACTTGAGAGGAGGAGAGTCAGAATTCGCCCGGGGAGTGAGAGCTTCCTTGCCGCCAGGCATGGTGAACAAAGCTACTTAGCCGGCGTTCCCACAATGCCATGCGGGCTCCCAGATTTTTTGTATAGTGCGCACACTGACCACACAAACCCATTCTCTTAGATGTATGCCTATCAGCCTTCTCGTGCTAAATTTGAGGCCGCTAGAATTTTGCCGTAGTACTATGGTTTGGACCCACAACTCAAAGATATAGAACTATGGCACAGACCCTGAAAAGGTTAAAAATAGGAAGGAATTACATTGGCCATCTTCCACATATCAGACACTTCACCTGTTTGAAGAGATAGATTAGATATGTTAGTTAATGGTTCACAGAGTTCCATTTTGCATTCCTTAAGAACCCTTGCAAAAAGCTCATCAGGACCCGGCGATTTATTTTGTTTCAGTCGGTCTAGTTGTTTCATAACCATTTCGCTAGTGACTGTGATATTACATAATTTATCTTCTTCAGGGCCACTATAAAAATTAATTACTGGGACATTATTGGTGTCTTCCTGTGGGAAAACTGAGAGAAAATAATTATTATAAATAGAGCACATATCATTCTCCTTGTCAGTAAGATGCCCAGAATTAGTATTTTTAAGGGGACCTATCTTATCTCTAACTTTTATTCTATAAACCTGGAAAAAACTTTTGGGGCTAGTTTTTGAATCCCTAGCAACTTTAATTTCATAGTCCTGTTTAGCTTTTCTTATCCCCTTTTTTACGTCCCTCTTAATGTCAGTATACTGATTTATAAAATAACCCTCACCTCTTTTTATGCGCCTATAAATTCCTTTCTTAAGATAAGGTAAGATTTCTTCAGATTTTTAACCCTGGAGGGTTAGCCACCCAGGATAACCCAAGAAAGTCAGTGCGTCATTGAGGACTGTCTGTCTTATTTCCATTGGGGTCCTCAATCTTGTCCCCCAGGATGCGACTCACACCAGTCAACTAACTCCCAGGTACCTACTTGCTGCTAGGTGAACAGGACAACAGGTGTTAGGAAACACGTCAAAATGTTTCTACCCCGCCAGGAATCGAACCCGGCCCTAAAAGATATTTGAGCCTATTATTCATCCATTTTGGGACATTTCTACTTGATCTAATTTCTTTATATGGGATAAATGTTCTTTGGGCAGCCTGTACAGTGTTAAGAAAGCTGTCATATTGATAGCTCTCTTCGTTACCCCAGTCCAGCAGCAACCTTAAACCAAGACAGCAATGCCTAAGCTTATGTAATAAGGCAAACAGAGGTTATATTACAGCTTTATACATCATTAGTAAGGCCTCACCTAGATTACGCAGCTCAGTTCAGGTCTCTATATTACAGAATAGATATAAATTTGTTAGAAAACATTCAGCATATAATGATTAAATTAATCCATAGCATTAGAAATCTTCCGTAAGAAGAAAGATTGAAGACCCTTAAATTACATTCACTTGTAAAACGAAGAATAAGGGGAGACATGATCGAGGTATACAAGTGGAAAATGGGTATTAACAAAGAAGATATAAATAATGTCTTGAGGATATTTCTCCAAGAGAGAACCCGCAATAATGGATTCAAACTAGATAAGTTTAGATTTAGAAAGGATATAGGAAAGTATTGGTTTGGAATAGGGTAGTTGATGAGTTGAACAATCTACCTAGTATTATTATTGAAGCTAGCACCTTGGGTAGTTTCAAATTTAGGTTGGATAACTTCATGAGTGAGTGGGGTTGGATATGAGTGGAACTCGCATAAGAGTAAATAGAATTATCAAAGTTTATTTCATGGGTAGCATTGAAAATTGGGGTGAGCAAATATTCTGTTAGTGGGATGGATTGTGAAGGACCTGCCTAGTATGGGCCAACAGGTCTGTTGCAGTGTTCCTCCTTTCTTAAGTTCTTAACACCAGTACCGTACCTGACTTTAGGCTTTGTACAGTGTGACTTGTTCTCGGTAAATCTGACTTGTTCTTGGTTCTCGGTAAATCTAAATTGTTCTTGGTAAATCCAAGCTTGTTCTCGGTAAATCCGAGCTTGTTCTTGGTTGTCCTCGATTGTTGTTGGTAATAGTACGACCCATTTGTTCTCGGTAAATCCAAGTTTGTTCCTGGTTGTTCTCAGTAAATCCGAGCCTGTTCTCGGTAATTAGTAGGACCGCACTCATGTGCAAGTCCCACTCAAATCAAATCGTGTGTGTGGAAGTAGCCTGACTGGTTTGTGTGGGGAAGTGCCCTGGCTGGTTTGTGTGGGGAAGTACCCTGGCTGGTGAACGTAAGAAAGCAGGAATACTGCAGCAGACCTGTTGGCCCATACTAGGCAGGTCCTTCACAAACCATCCCACTAACAGAATATTTGTCCAACCCAATTTTCAATGCTACCCAAGCAATAAGCTTTGATAATTCTATTCTCTCATGCACAAGTCCCACTCAAATCAAATCATGTGTGTGGGGAAGTAGCCTGGCTGATTTGTGTAGGGAAGTACCCTGGCTAGTGTGTTCTTTCTTGAATTCTATCGTGTTTATCACCTTTACCAAAGGGCTTGCACTAGGAGCTTTCTTTTTGCCCATGGTGGTTTATTTAGCAATTGCAAGCACTAAAACAAATGGAATATTATGAAATGTATCATATGAACGAGTGGGATCGTCCTCACTGGCTGGTAAATAATAGCACACTGACTGTAAATGGTGTGTGGGGCCATTGGGCCTCTGCTCGTACGCGTTTGTAATGAATGACTATTACCGAGTTAACTGGCGATCACCGAGCCAATATTTTGATGAAAAAACATTACTATTACCGGAAATTACAAAATCCGACAACTACGAAATCCAGGGGTCCACTGTACATTATTTAGGTATGCATACTAGTCAGAGAGCCCATCGTTAGTCTGAGTCATTGATAAATGAGTACACTGTACGTCACTGAGGAGACACTGCATTATAAATTATTACAGTGGACCCTCTGTTTTCATGATTTTCAGTTATCGCCATCTTTTTTCATAAAAATATAGGCTCTGTTTTCATTACTTTCCTATGTTTTCGCCAGTTGTATGGAACACGTCCAAGTGGCCGCATGCATACAAAGCCTCCTACACTCATTCTGAGTCAGTCTGGCATTGTTTCTCCACGAGTGAACATAACCCTGCAAGGTCATACGAAACATTTCATAATCATATACAGTGGTACCTCGAGTTACGTGCTTAATTTGTTTCAAAATGCTGTTCGAGTGCCAATACCGAACGAATTTGTTCCCATAAGGACCCCCAAAAATACACTTACAAATGCACGTACAATAATACACTTACATAATTATTTGGGTTGGGAGCTGCTCATATGTCGAGGCACCACTGTACATTGTTTTTTGCACTTGTTTATTGTGTGTGACTGCTAAATAAGCCACCATGGGCCCAAATAAAGCTCCTAGTGCCAGCCCGTTGATAAAAAAGGTGAGAAACACGATAGAATTAAAAAAAAGAACAAAGAAAAATATGAAAGTGGCGTACAGGTGGTTGACCTTGCCAGGATGTACAGCAAGCCTGCATCAACGATCAGTTCCATCGTGGCGAAGAAAAAGGAAATCAAGAAAGCTGATGTTGCAAAAGGGGTAAATATGCCAACAAAAAAGAGATCGCAAATAATCGAAGATGTTGAGAAGTTCTTGGTGTGGATCAACCAAAAACAGTTAGCAGGAGATAGTGTTATGAAGTCGATAATTTGCGAAAAGGCAAGGCAGTTGCAGCCTATCTCGTAAAGAAAATGCCTAGAACGAGTGCTCGTGTTAGTGAATTTAAGGCCAGCAAAGGCTGGTTCGAAAAATTCAAGAAGCGAAGTGGCATACACAGTGTTGTAAGGCATGGTGAGGCTGCAAGTTCAGACAAACATGCGGCTGAAAATTTTGTGCATGAATTCAAGGAATACGTAGAGGCTGAAGGATTCCTCCCCCAACAAGTGTTCAGTTGTGACGAAACAGGCCTCTTTTGGAGGAAAATGCCAAAGAGGACCTACATCACACAGAAGGAAAAGGCACTGCCAGGACACAAGCCTATGAAAGCCAGGCTAACTCTCATGTTCTGTGGTAATGCTAGTGGGGATTTAACCCTTAAAAGGTCCAAATGTATATATACGTTCTTACTGCTAGTGCACCAAATGTATTACCTGGAGAGAGTTCTGGGGGGTCATATATATACGTTTTATTTTTCCTGCCTCCAAATTTGGCACGATTGGCTTGAGATGTTTGGTCAGCATAGAATGGGTCTTAACACTTGGTGTGCGCTGTATTAAAAAAATCTGGGACCACTTAGTACCTTGTGGGAGCACCAGCTAGAGCAAACAGTACAGCAAACAGCAAGGATTCACTGATGTCATGTCATATTAACACTCCCCTTTTAAGAGGAAAGTGATGTCGGCAGGTTGGCTGGCCGGCAGCTGCCTGATTGGCTGTCTCTATCTCCATCTGTCTTGTCTGTATCTCTCTCTGTCTCTTTGTCTCTGTCTCACAGGAACACATATGTAAATACAATTATACATAATGTAAATTACCTAGGATAATTAAAAAAAACAGACAAAGTGCTATATGTACTGTGCTTGTGATTGTGTGAAATACCAGTTGGTTCATGAGCTACTCTGAGACAAGCAGACAGAAAGTGACACACACGCAGACAGAAAGACAGACACAGGAGGAGAGTGGTGGAGCACATAGAAAGACACAAGCTTATAAACGACAACCAGCACGGTTTCAGGGAAGGAAAATCTTGTGTCACAAACCTACTGGAGTTTTATGACAAGGTAACAGAAGTAAGACACGAGAGAGAGGGGTGGATAGACTGCATTTTTTTGGACTGCAAGAAGGCGTTCGACACAGTTCCTCACAAGAGGTTAATGCAAAAGCTAGAGGATCAGGCACACGTAACAGGAAAAGTACTGCAATGGATCAGAGAATATCTGACAGGGAGGCAACAACGAGTCATGGTACGTAACGAGGTGTCAGAGTGGGCACCTGTGACGAGTGGAGTTCCACAAGGGTCAGTCCTAGAACCTGTACTGTTTTTGGTATATGTGAATGACATAACGGAAGGGATAGACTCAGAAGTGTCCCTGTTTGCAGATGATGTGAAGTTAATGAGAAGAATCAAATCAGTCGAGGATCAGGCAGGACTACAAAGAGACCTGGACAGGCTACAAGCCTGGTCCAGTAACTGGCTCCTTGAATTTAACCCTGCCAAATGTAAAGTCATGAATATCAGGGAAGGGCAAAGAAGACCGCAGACAGAGTATAGTCTAGGTGGCCAAAGACTGCAAACCTCACTCAAAGAAAAAGATCTTGGGGTGAGTATAATACCGAGCACATCTTCTGAGGCACACATCAATCAGATAACTGCTGCAGCATACGGGCGGCTGGCAAACCTAAGAATAGCGTTCCAATACCTCACTAAGGAATCATTCAAGACTCTGTACACCATATACGTCAGGCCCATACTGGAGTATGCAGCACCAGTTTGGAACCCACACCTGGTCAAGCACATCAAGAAATTAGAGAAAGTGCAAAGGTTTGCAACAAGACTAGTCCCAGAGCTAAGGGATTGTCCTACGAAGAAAGGTTAAGGGAAATCGGCCTGACGACACTAGAGGACAGGAGGGTTAGGGAGACATGATAACGACATATAAAATACTGCGAGGAATAGATAAGGTGGACAGAGACAAGATGTTCCGGGAGGGACACAGAAACAAGGGGTCACAATTGGAAGTTGAAGACTCCTATGAGTCAAAGGGATGTTAGGAAGTATTTCTTCAGTCATAGAGTTGTCAGGAAGTGGAATAGCCTAGAAGCGACATAGTGGAGGCAGGAACCATACATAGTTTTAAGACTAGGTTTGATAAAGCTCATGGAGCAGGGAGAGAGAGGACCTAGTAGCAATCAGTGAAGATGCATTGCCAGGAGCTATGACTCGACCCCTGCAACCACAAATAGGTGAGTACACTTGTCAAATGTCACCACTGTCATTAGTGGAGTGATAAGAAAAGATAAGACGATGCTCACCACTCATCAAATGTCACCACAGTCATTAGTGGAGTGATAAGACTACGCTCATCATATGTCACCACTCTCAGCAGTGGAGATAAGATAAGATAAGACAGTGACACATGTCTTACATCATGCTTCAAGGGAACTTAATAATAATGATAGTGCATCCAGCAACATCAGTCTTCAATAAAGGTAAGTGTCACATTGAGTTCATTCATTTGTGCATGTAAATCTATCTCTAAGGCCCCCCAAAATATTTTTCAAACATCTGTTTTGAACGGATTATGAATTTACATTATTTCTAATGGAAAATGGTTTCACTTTTCATCAATTTCAGTTTAGTCAATCTCAGGAACGATAAACACGAAACTGAGGGTCCACTGTATTAGGACAGAAATTGTACTCAAATAATAATAATAATAATGATAGTGCATAATAATAATAATAATGATAGTGCATAATAATAATATTATTATTTGAGTACAATTTCTGTACCTAATACAGTGGACCCTCAGTTTTCGTGTTTAATCCGTTCCTGAGGGATTGATTAAAAATGAAATTGATGAAAACTGAAACCATTTTTCCCATTAGAAATAATGTAAATTCAATTAATCCGTTCCAGAAACCCAGAAGTTTGAAAAAAAATATTTTGTGCATGTAAATCTTTACATGCACAAATGAATGAACTCAATGTGACACTTACCTTTATTGAAGACTGATGTTGCTGGATGGAAGAGAGGGAGGAGGGGAAAGGGTAGAGACCCTATTTTTTGGAAGGGGAATCCCCCTCCATAAGGACTCTAGGTACCAAGTCTTCATCTGGGGTCACTTCCCTTCTTTGTCTTTTACTGCCACTAGGACCAGCTTGAGAGTCACTGCACACCTGTGGCACTAAATATCTCTCCAGAGAGCTCTGATGCTGGCGTCTCTTTATAATGTCCCTAAAATGGGATATGGCATTGTCATTGTAAAAGTAGCCAGCACGGATTGCAACACCTTTGTCATGGTGATGTTCCTCCACAAATGAATGCACCCTACTCTACATTGCACAAATCTCCTTAATCTCTGAAGAAGGCACCTTACATCTCTCTTCCTCCTTCACTGAAGCAATTTCCTGAGATCTGCTTTGATGGTGTTGCAGCTCAAGCTCTTGCAGCTCATCAGTAGTTAGATCTTTATTGTGGTCCTCCACAAACTCTTCCACATCCTGGCTACTCACATCCAACCCCTTGGAAGTCCCCAATGCCACAATACTTTCCACGGCTTCCATAGGCTCCTCAGGGTCAGCCCCAAACCCTTCAAAATCCCCCTCTGGGACACAATCTGGCCACAACTTTCTCCAAGCAGAGTTCATCGTCTTGGCAGTCACTCCCTCCCAAGCTTTATCTATAAGGCGTATGCAATGGAAGATATTGACGTGATCCTTCCAGAACTCTTTTAGGGTCAATGCAGTGTCATTGGTCACATCAAAGCACCTTTGAAACATTGCTTTGTGTGCAATTTTTTGAAATAAGAAATGACCTGCTGGTCCATGGGCTGCATGAGAGGAGTGGTGTTAGGAGGCAAGAACTTCACTGTTACAAATTTGAATTCCTTAGACAATTGGTCTTCCAAGTCTGGAGGATAAGCAGGAGCATTGTCCAGTAACAGGAGGCACTTGAGTCCCAATTTATTGTCCAATAGATATTTCTTCACACTGGGGCCAAACACTTGATTAAACCATTCCAGGAAAATTTCCCTAGTGACCCATGCCTTAGGGTTAGCCTTCCACATCACACACAATTTACTCTTGGCAACACTGTATTTCTTGAACACTCTTGGATTTTCAGAGTGATATACGAATAAAGGCTTCACTTTGAAATCCCCACTAGCGTTATCACACAACATAAAAGTTAGCCTGTCTTTCATAGGCTTGTGTCCTGGCAGTGCCTTTTCCTCCTGCTTGATGTAGGTCCTCTTTGGCATTTTCTTGCAAAAGAGGCCTGTTTCGTCACAATTAAACACTTGTTCGGGTTTGAAATTTTCAGCCTCTACATATTCTTTAAACTCGCACACAAATTTTTCAGCCGCTTGTTTATCTGAACTGGCACCCCTCACCATGCCTTACAACACTGCGTATGCCACTTCTCTTCTTGAATTTTTCGAACCAGCCTTTGCTGGCCTTAAAATCACTCTCATCAGCACTGGTTCCAGGCATTTTCTTGACAAGATCGGCATGCAACTGCCTTGCTTTTTCACAAATTAATGACTGCACAACACTGTCACCTGCTAGCTGTTTTTTGTTTATCCACACCATCAACATTTTCTCCATATTTTCCATTGTTTGTGATCTCTGTTTCGTTAATGTATTCACCACTTTCGCAACATTAGCTTCAGTGATTTATTTTCTCTTCGCCACAATGGAACCAATGGTTGATGGGGCCTTATTGTATATCCTGGCAAGCTCGGCAATACGTACACCACTATCATATTTTTCAATTACAGTGGTACCCCGGTTTACGATATTTTTTCGTTCCAGAATGCTGTTCAAGTGCCATTACCAAACAAATTTATCCCCATAAGGAATAATGTAAAATAGACTAGTCTTTTTAGACCCCCAAAAATACACTTACAAAAGCATTTAAATAAATAAACCTAAATAAAAAGGCGAGTTTGGAGACCATCGTAAACCGGGGTACCACTGTATTTCTTTAATTCTACGGTGTTCCTCATTTTCTTTACCAAAGGACTGGCACTAGGAGCATTCTTTGGGCTCATAGTAGCTTATTTAGTAGTCACACACAATAATCAAGGGCCAAAAACAATGAATTGTTAATAAATGTTTTGTATGAACTTCTGGGATGATTTTCAGCCAAGCATAAACAGTGCTACACTGCGTGACAATGTGCGTGGGTGGCAGTCCTGCGGGCTTTGTTTGTGCGTGGCACTGGTGGACAGGTTCCGTACCAAAAATGAAAATGGATGTAATCACCGAAAATGGAGGTAAAATTTCCCCGAAAAAACTGCCCAAAAACTGAAGTCACCGATAACGGAGATACATGAAAACCGAGGGTTGACTGTATTAGTGTCAGAACAAAGATTGGTTATGAAATAACAAGAACTAGTATAAATTGTAATTATCAGAACATAAAAATTATATAAAATATAAAAAAGAAAAAAAGGTATATCGGCAACACTTCTGCAAGTGGCAAGACTCGATGTTTCCATCAGGTGAGCAGCCAGTGCCAACTTAGCAGCCTCATATCTCGGTAAGTACTGACCCTAATTTTTTTTTATCCTATAACACTTAGAAAAATGCGCTCTTTATATAAAAAAAATAGATTTTTTTTTTTCAAAATATTCGGGGCACTGGGCGAGAGAACGTATATATACGTTTGGAGTGTTTAACTTCATAACTGTCCAAACAGATTTACATACTCTCGCCCAGCACTCCAAATATTTTGATTTTTTTTTTTTTTAAATGAAGAGGACATTTTTTTACATAAAGTAATGTAAGAATTTTTTTTTTTACAGTACTTACGGAGATATAAGGCTGCAAAGTCAAGAGCTAGGCGATCACCTGACGGCAACATGACGTGCTGCCGCTTACAGAAATTCTACATATTTATCGTTTTTTTTTTCTATTTTTGTTTCTTTTCTCAGGTTTTTTGTTATGATAATAATGTTTTATAGTAGATGTTTTGATTTGATGGCCAATTGTTTAGACACTAATATTATGTACGAAATTATTAATCATATTATCACCAACACCCATTTACACACTTATAGGTGATGTACACCTGGCTGAATCACATTCTATTATCTACAACTAGTATATACAAGTATGTATTTACATGTCCCAGTTATGTTTCTAGAACTCCAGAATTGTATGATACTCCATTAAACATGGATTCATACAGAGTGCCACCCCACATTGCTGACACAGGAATCGTGTCCTTCCGTTGTTGGGGGTCGCCTTGAGGTGTTAGCACACACAACACACTTCTGAGAATACTTCTTTTTTGGGGTAGGCAGTATTGGTATCAGGAAGTGACAGCGAGGATTCGGGCTGGCACTTTTCCCTCTGGTTGTGGTTGGGGACAGGTTGTGGTGTGACAGGTCTCTGTTGAGGGGCAGGTATAGGTGTGGCACCATACTTTTTTGCTATCTGCTTGTTGACATTTAGACTGAATTCTGCATAACAAAGTCATTTTCAGTCTTTATTTCATACACTGAAAGAATTGAGCATTGCAGTGTCTACAAGGTGGAAAAACACTTTCATATACCACTTGCAACTCCTATGCACAGTCAACAAACCCTATCATCATGTCACACTTGTCGACTAGTCACATATTGTTCGTATAGTCAATGACAGCAGCTGGCTTTACAATGCATTCATTGGTCTCCGTGTTCACTTTGTACCATCTTGTTTCTGTGGATGGTTGACAGCAATGTCACGTCCCGTTTGTCATGCCACGTCAAGATGTCATTGGGATGAAATGCTTGCACTGCACCTACACCACTGCCTCCAGTGAACCTTGGCATATGTTTTCTATTTCTTTTCACTGTTCCACATATACAGTGGTACCTCGACTTACGATATTAATCCGTCAGAGAGGGCATATCTTAAGGCGAAACAATCGTTACTCGAATCAATTTTCCCCATAAGAAATAATGGAAATAAATTTAATCCGTCCAAGACTTCCAAAAGTAGTTAAATAAAATATTTGTTAGAACTTTTTGACATTAAATAATACACAATTTAATGAAGAATACCTAAATACACATGTAAATATTGTACAATAACATGTCACTTACATTTATTGAAGAGTTGTTGATGTGGGGAGGAAGGGAGAAGGTGGAGTAGTATGATAGTGTTTGGAAGGGGAATCCCCTTACATTAACACTGCAGGTGGCAAGTTCTTTTCTGGGGTTACTGGCATGAATGCTACACTCCCTGCATGCCTTGCTACACTCCCTGCATGAATGCTACACTCCCTGCATGAATGCTACACTCCCTGCATGAATGCTACACACCCTGTATGAATGCTACACTCCCTGCATGAATGCTACACTCCCTGCAAGAATGCTACACACCCTGTATGAATGCTACACTCCCTGCATGAATGCTACGCTCCCTGCATGAATGCTACACTCCCTGCATGAATGCTACACTCCCTGCATGAATGCTACACTCCCTGCATGAATGCTACACTCCCTGCATGAATGCTACACTCCCTGCATGCCTGCTACACTCCCTGCATGCCTGCTACACTCCCTGCATGCCTGCTACACTCCCTGCATGCCTGCTACACTACCTGCATGCCTGCTACACTCCCTGCATGCCTGCTACACTCCCTGCATGCCTGCTACATGCCCTGCATGAATGCTACACTCTTTACCACAGGCTTGGCACTAGGATCTTTCCTTGGACCCATGGTAGCTTATTTAGCAGTTGCAAGCACTAAAAACAGTGGAATAATGACAATATACTGGTATGAATGCGTGGGTGTGGGTGGGTGGTCACTCTCGCTTGTAAACAATAGCACACTGACGCTCCCTGGAGTGAGCGCTCAGCTGGGCGCCAAGCGGACACGTCCGGTACGAATGTCGTTACACGAAGCAAACATCGTTAATCGCAATCAAATTTTTTACGTTATAAATATCGGTACTCGAAAATAACGTAAGATGACAGCATCGTAACACGGGGTATGACTGTATTGGTATTGTTCACGTGTAGGAAATCAGCGAGCATAGGGCTTGTATACCAGTTGTCTGAACAATGTATGACCCTTGCCAAGGTATGGCTCCATCATCTTGTGAACAACACCGGAAATGCAAAACATCCACCTGTCACCATCGAGTCTGTTTCTTCCGTGTATACAATGACATCCAATACTATGCCACTCTCACAGTCATCCATAACAAACAGTTTTATACCAAAGCGATTACGTTTGCTCGGTATGTATTGCTTGAATGACAGAATCAAGGACTAGTCGACAATATTCTTGAATGGATAAAAATAGGCACTGAATTTCTGCTTCAAAAACATAAACACTTCCTGGATTTTGTATAGAAGGTCATTTCTGTTGGGCCTATTCCTGTCTGAGAAGTGTAACATTCGTAGCAACAGAGTGAATCTGCTGCAGGGAAGGTCACGGAAGACTGGAGTACTACTGATAAAGCAACCTGTGGACCAGTAGTGTGCTATAGTGTTCTTATATGTATGTTTCATAAGCATGACAGTGCCAAGGAATAAATACATTTCTGCCACAGTTGTATCTTTCGTAATTCTGCATCCTCTGTGTTGTCCATTATATACTGGTAGTAATTGTTTGTCTGGGTGACAATCTAGTTCATTAGTGGCCCATCAAAGTATACAGTAGTTGGAAAAAGTCTAACTCTGTAGACTCATTCGTGATGGGACATTCTGGGAGGATGCCACTTCCACTGCTATCAAAATCGAAAGGATATGGCACGAATGTTGTATTTTGTGTCCAGTTCCACTGACGGTCACATGGTGCAGGGTGGACCTGAGGCATAGGGCATGGGGGAGCTGAAGGGGGGACGGGAGTGGAGGCAGCACATGGCTGAGGGGTGTCGGGCTGTCCTTTGTTTGCCCACCCAACACACCACATGGGCCAGGCACCATGCCACCCACTACCACCTCATCCTCCATCCCTGCGTATTCTCCATAATGATCACTTTCACTATCAGTTGCTGGGGTTTTCGATCATGACCTCCCATGACCCTTGGGCACTGCATATGGCACACTGCCTGAACGTAGGCGATGACGCGTAAAGGTACACTTCACTGGGGAATAATGTATATCACTTGACAAATTATCTATGGGCATAAAATCAATCTCGTCATCACTTACATCACTTTTACTCTCATCTTCACCAAAAATGACAGAATATGATAATTTTCTCTTGCGTAGTAGCCTCTGAGTTGTACCACTGGCCACCCCAGAGGTGCTTTGCTGAGAGTCTGGGATGGCCACACTGGCCAGCCCAGAAGTGCTTGGATGAGGGAATTGTGTGGCCACACCAGAGGTGCTTGGCTGATGGTCTTGCATGGCCCCACTGGCCACCCCAAAGGTGATGGGCTGAGGGTCATCTGGGTCATCGCCAATATTTTCACCAATTTCTTGATCATTAGTGGCCACATTGGTCTCAAATCCACTAAACTCATGGTCTATATCACTTCTTGAATAAGAGAGTGTTAATACAACGAGGCGTGAGTGAATCATGAGGGTTTGCCATGATGTTGACCCAAGATGGAGCTGAAACTAACTGGTGCTACCATGCGGTACCACGCTGTCCCCAATTTTTTTCATACAGTGCATACTGAGTGCGCAGACCCATTCTCTCATGTCTGGGCCGTTCAGGCCTATCACACCAAATTTGAAGGCAGGAAAAATAAAACGTAGATCTACATTCGGAGTGCTAGCAATAAGAACGTAGATCTACATTTGGACAGTTAAGGGGTTAAGGGTTAAAAGAGAAGCCTTTACTGGTGTATCACTCCTAAAATCCCAGTGTTCAAGAAAAACAGTGTCGTCAAGAGTAAATTGTGTGTGATGTGGAAGACTAACAATAAGGCATGGGTCATGAGGCAAATTTTCCTTCATTGGTTCAATGAAGTGTTTGGCCTGAGTGTGAAGAAATACCTCCTGGAAAATAAATTGCCACTCAAGTGCCTCCTGGTAATGGACTACAGTTTACCCCTGAGTTACGATCATAATTCATTCCAGAAGGCTGCTCAAGTGCCATTACCGAACGAATTTTCTCCCTTAAGGAATAATGTCAAGTAGGTTAGTCCATTTCAGACCCCCAAAAATACACTTACAATATTACACTTAAATAATTGTACGATTTCCGAGGTGAACGTAACTCGGGGGTCCACTGTATACTCCTGCTCATCCTTCAGACTTGGATGACCAATTGTTGGAGGAGTTTATTTTCATCACAGTGAAGTTCTTACCCCCTAATACCACTCCTCTCATCCAGCCCATGGACCAGCAGATCATTTCAAACTTCAAAAACCTCTACACCAAAGCAATGTTTCAAAGGTGCTTTGATGTGACCTCTGACACTGAATTGTCCCTAAGAGAGTTCTGGAGGGATCACTTCAATATCCTAATTTGCATAACCCTTATTGATAATGCTTGGCAGGGATTGACTTCCAGGACGATGAACTCTGCTTGGGGAAAATTGTGGCCAGAATGTGCCCAAGAGAAGGATTTTGAAGGGTTTGGGGCTGACCCTGTTGACCCTATGCCTGTTGTGGAATCTATTGTGACACTGGGGAATTCCATGGGATTGGATGTGAGTGGCCAGGATGTGGAAGAGTTGGTGCAGGACCACAGAGAAGAGCTGCAAGGCCTTCATCTGCAACAGCAACAAAGCACAGCTGAGGAAATTGCTTTACAGGAGGAAGAGAGAGGGAAGGATGTGCCTTCAAAGATTAAGGACATTTGTGCAAAGTGGAGTGAGGTGCAAACATTTGTGGAGGACCATCACCCTAACAAAGCTGTTGCAAGCCGTGTCTGCGACATGTTCAATGACA
Organism: Cherax destructor; assembly: GCA_009830355.1. Classification (NCBI taxonomy): domain Eukaryota; kingdom Metazoa; phylum Arthropoda; class Malacostraca; order Decapoda; family Parastacidae; genus Cherax; species Cherax destructor. Next base: position 24,046 of record WNWK01011226.1, read on the forward strand.
ATGTCTTGTCCCATTTTAGGCAAATCTTAAAGAGATGCCAGAAACAGAGCTCTCTGGAACAATTTTTTGTGCGACTGGGGTCCAGTGACACTCTGGTCCTAGTGGCATTAAAACACAAAGAAGGGAAGTAACCTCGGATAAGGACTTGGTACCTAAAGTCTTTATGGAAGGGAATTCCCTTCCAAACAATCAGTCCTCCCTCTCCCCTCCTCCCTGTCTTCCATACACCAAGTCGTCTTCAATAAAGGTAAGTGTGATGTTAAATGTTCATTTATACATTTTATTAGTGCTTTATACAGATTTGTCATTCTTTTCTGTATGCAAATCTATATTTAATCTAAAAAAAAAAATTCATTTTTGTTTATACTTTTGGGTGTCTGGAACGGATTAATTGGATTTACATTATTTCTTATGGGGAAAATGGTTTTAAGTTTGTGTGAATTTCAGCTTTCGTCAGACTATATGGAATGGATTAATCACGAAAACAGAGGGGTCCACTGCATTATTATTATTTTCACCATCAACATACATTGTTCACTTTGTTTAATCATTTTTTAATTAAGCTGCCATGAGACACTGAGAATGTAAACACACACACGAACACACCAGCTAACCCCTCTACTGTGAACTTCTTTTGTACTTCTTCCATTTTCCTCTTGTTTTTTTTCTTTACCAAGTGCTGCTGCACTTCTAACTATCTTGTACTATGGGGTGGACAATACAGTGGTACCTCGAGTTACGATGGTCCCCAAAATCGCCCTTTTATGTAAGTTTATTTTTTTAAATGCTTTTGTAAGTATATTTTTGGGGGTGTAAAAGGACTAGTCTATTTTACATTATTCCTTATGGGGATAAATTCGTTTGGTAATGGCACTTGAACAGCATTCTCGAACGAAAAAATATCGTAACTCGAGGTACCACTGTAGTTAGAAATGCAGCAGCACTTGGAGTAGTGTACCACTTTTGTGCCTGGATGTTACCTGACCTTGACTCAGCTGTGTTGATATTTTTTCACCTTGTTAACCTCGTTATTCACCTCATTCACATTGTTGATTATCACCTTGTTGCAGGTTGATAATGTACAAGAGTCTGAGAACACCACCAAGAAGAGAAAGCTGAAGGGCTCTTACAAATTCGAAATTAAATTGCCTCTCACAGATAAGAACATATATCACAGGACTAAGGCTCTCATTGGTGCCTACCTGCTGGCTGCTGGTGGTGACAGTGCTATCAACTTTATGCACAACCTTGGTATATTGGTGAGTATTTTGGACAATTATAATGACCACGTAAACTGTAACTGCAATGCAACTAATTGTTTTAAATTGTTATCTCACTCAGTTAATTGCATTGCTACAATCAATAAATTATTATGTTCAACTTATACTCAAATTTTACAACTTAGATACACAATTATACTAATTTTATAAATTATCAACCATAACTTTTTACCATGTAGTCTAATATTAATTAATCTTAAGAATGCCCGCAATGCACAGCATATTAGGAGCTTTTGGCATGTACATCTCTTTTATATTAAACTATGTATCAATGTATCATGTCTACCTTACTACCTTACTATGTTCCACAACCAGCTCTCCTTACCCTATATCACTCACTCATTTACCCCTACCTCACCTATGGAATCTGCGCATGGGGCTCTACATCAATAACTCATCTCAGACCACTAATAACACAACAAAAGGCAGCAGTTAGAATGATAACAAATTCCCACTCCAGGCAACATACTCCACCAATATTCAAAAACCTAAACCTACTCACCATACAAGACATCCATACTTTTTACTGTGCCTATTACATACATAGAACACTCTATGCAGATATTAACCCACCACTCAAACTTCTCCTTACTAATTTTAACAGGACACATGACCATAACACTAGACACAGATCACCTCGATGTTCCCGTGTCCACCTAACACTATGTAAAACTCAATGCACATAAAAGGCACGAAATTTGGAATTCATTACCTGTCATTGCCAAAGAAACCCTACCTGTACCCCAATTCAAAGCGATGCTAAAAACCACCTTCTCACCCAAAGCTAATTGCTCCATATCAACCATTCCCAGCAAAGTAGAATAATCACTTAACGTAAAACCTGACTTTAAAGTCAATGTATTGTAATGAATGAATGAATGTAAACCTGTTATGAATAATACTTAATAATAATAATAATAATAATTTTTATTTCAATGCATGTTACAAGTGTACAATGTTATTGGTAGTTACAATTATAAAACAATTATAAAACTGTAATGCAAGGAGAGCCACTGGCATGCCATGGCATTAGGGGGAGTTTATTCTAGAGACTTATTCACTAAGTACTTAATGCTAAAGAAATTGATTGAGTTTATTCTAGTTCTGTATTATTTAAATTATTATATGGTTATACATACTATTAAAAGACAATACAAGAGAAATTGTTGAGTTTAATCTAGTTGTATAATTTATTTCAAATTACAGTATGTTGAAGCTTCCCAAAGAAAATAAAAATTTTGCTTTCTTTTCCCCAAAAATTTAATTGCAGAAATTTTATTTAAAAATGTGAAAACCCAAGTATTTTTCCAAAAATGATTTTGCCAGAAAACACTCAAACGCTCTAAATCAAAAATGCAAAATGATTTTAACATTTTTTTGAGCTTTTTAATGTTTTCCCCTGATTTTTGAAAAATATAAAATTTTAAAAAATTTTTATTTTTAAAGATTTTTAATTTTAAAATTAAAATTTAAATATTAAAAATTTTAAATTATTTTATTGCATTTTTAGATTCAAGTTTAAATTTTTAAAATTTTTAAAAATACCATGAGAAGCTTAAAAAAAAAAAAAAAAAAAAAAAAAAAAAAAAAAAAAAAAAAAAAAAAAAAAAAAAAAAAAAAAAAAAAAAAAAAAAAAAAAAAAAAAAAAAAAAAAAAAAAAAAAAAAAAAAAAAAAAAAAAAAAAAAAAAAAAAAAAAAAAAAAAAAAAAAAAAATTTATTTCAATTTAGAAATCATAATAAATTTTAAAAGATTCCAAACTAAATCTAAACGTAGAATCATTTTTTTTGTTTTTGTTTAGATTAAATATAAATATTTAAAATTTATTTTTAAAATTTAATTTTAAAAATAAATATTATATTAAAAGAAATTTTTACATTTTGAATCTATAGTTTAAAAATTTGTAATCCATAATTAAAAAAAAAAAAAAAAAAAAAAAAAAAAAAAAAAAAAAAAAAAAAAAAAAAAAAAAAAAAAAAAAAAAAAAAAAAAAAAAAAAAAAAAAAAAAAAAAAAAAAAAAAAAAAAAAAAAAAAAAAAAAAAAAAAAAAAAAAAAAAAAAAAAAAAAAAAAAAAAAAAAAAAAAAAAAAAAAAAAAAAAAAAAAAAAAAAAAAAAAAAAAAAAAAAAAAAAAAAAAAAAAAAAAAAAAAAAAAAAAAAAAAAAAAAAAAAAAAAAAAAAAAAAAAAAAAAAAAAAAAAAAAAAAAAAAAAAAAAAAAAAAAAAAAAAAAAAAAAAAAAAAAAAAAAAAAAAAAAAAAAAAAAAAAAAAAAAAAAAAAAAAAAAAAAAAAAAAAAAAAAAAAAAAAAAAAAAAAAATCATAAAATTTTGCTACTTTCCCATAAATTTCAATTGCAGAAATTCTATTTAAAAGTGTGAAAATCTAAGTATTTTAGCTAAAAATGAGTTTGCCAGAAAAGCACTCAAACCGCTCTAAAACGTCGAAAATGCAATAAAATGCTATTTTAGCACATTTTTCTGAGCTTTTTAATGTTCATGTATTTTTCGAAAATAATATGAAATATTCTATAAAATATTGATTTTTATAGATTTTTAATGGGATTTTTTAAAAATATGTAAATAATTTATAAATATTAAAAATGCTATAAAACTTATTTTATTGCATTTTTGACGATTAGTATTTCAAGGATTTTCTGAAAACAATTTTTTTAGATAAAATAACCTATGAGTAAGCTTCCTAAAGAAAATCATTAAATTTTGCTTACTTTTCCCATAATTTCAATTGCAGTGAAATTCTATTTAAAAGTGTGAAAATCTAAATATTTTAGCTAAAAATGAGTTTTCCAGAAAAGCACTCAAACCGCTCTAAACGTCAAATATGCAATAAAAAAACGATTTTAGCAAAATTTTCTGAGCTTTTAATGTTTATGTATTTTTCGAAAATAATATGAAATATTCTAAAAAATATTGATTTATAGATTTTAATAATTTTTAAAATATGTAAATAATTAATATATATTAAAATGCTATAAACTTTTTATTCATTTTTGACATCAAGGCATTTTCAAGTTTTCTGAAAACTATTTTTAGATAAAATATACCTATTATTCAAAAGAAAATCAAAAATTTTTACTTTTCCCTAATTTCAATTGCATAGAAATTCATTTAAGTGTAAATCGATTTTACTAAAATGATTGAGAAAACACTGCTCTAAAACTCAAATATGCAATAAATACGATTTAGCATTTTTCTGAGCTTTTAATGTTTCATGTATTTTGGAAAATAATATGAAATATTCTAAATAATATTGATTTTTATAGATTTTAATGGATTTTTTAAAATAGTTAAATAATTATAAAATAAAATGCTATAAACTTATTTTATTGCATTTTGATGATTAGGCATTTCAAGGATTTTCTGAAAAACTATTTTAGATAAAATATACTAAGTACTTCTAAAAGAAAATCTAAATTTTGCTTTTTCCATAAATTTAATTGCATTAAAATTCTCTTTAAAAGTGAAAATCTAAGTATTTAGCTAAAATGAGTTTGCCAGAAAAACTCAAACCTCTAAACGTCGAAAACAATAAAATGATTTAGCAATTTTCTGAGCTTTTAATGTTTCATGTATTTTCAAATAATATGAAATATTCTATAAAAATATTTAAGATTTTAATGATTTTTTAAAATATTAAATAATTATAAATAAAAAAATGCATAAAACTTATTTTTTGCATTTTGACGATTAAGCATTTTCAAGTTTTCTGAAAAGCAATTTTTAATAAATACACTATAGTAGCTTCCTAAAGAAAATATTAAATTTTGCTTCTTTTCCAAATTTCAATTGCAGTAGAAATTCTTTTAATGTGAAAATTAAATTTTAGCTAAAATGAGTTTGCAGAAAACACTCAAACCGCTCTAAATGTCGAAAAATGCAATAAAATGATTTTGCAATTTTCTGAGCTTTTTAATGTTTCATGTATTTTTAAAATAATATGAAATATTTAATATTGATTTTTTAGAAATTTAAATTATGAAATATTAAAAATGCATAAAACTTGATTTATTGTTTTTACTTTAAGGATTTTCAAGGTTTTCGAAAAATTTTTTTGATAAAAACACCTATAGTACTAAAAAAAATCATTAATTTCTTACTTTTCCATAAATTAATTGCAGTGAAATTTTAAAATGTAAAATCTAAGTATTTTAAAAAAGTTTTGAAAACTCAAACCGCTCTAAAACGTCGAAAAGAATAAAATACTTTAATTTTCTGAGCTTTTGTTTCATGTATTTGAAAATAATAGAAATATTCTATAAAAATATTGATTTTAAGTTTTTAAGATTTTTTAAAAATATGTAAATAATTAATAATATTAAAAATGCTATAAAACTTATTTTATTGCATTTTTTGACATTCAAGGCATTTCAAGGATTTTCTGAAACTATTTTTTAGATAAATATACCTATGGTAAGCTTCTAAAGAAAATCATAAAATTTTGCTTACTTTTCCATAAATTTAATTGCAGTAGAAATTTTATTTAAAAGTGTGAAAATCTAAGTATTTTACTAAAAAATGAGTTTTGCCAGAAAAGCACTCAAACGCTCTAAACGTCGAAAATGCAATAAATCGATTTTAGCACATTTTCTGAGCTTTTAATGTTTCATGTATTTTTCGAAAATAATATGAAATATTCTAAAATATTGATTTTTTAGATTTTTAATGGGATTTTTAAAAATAGTAAATAATTATAAATATTAAAAAATGCTAAAAACTTATTTTATTGCATTTTTAGATTTAAGGCATTTTCAAGGTTTTCTGAAAACATTTTTTAGATAAAATACACCTATGAGTAACTTCCTAAAAAAAATCATAAATTTTGCTTACTTTTCCCATAAATTTCAATTGCAGTAGAAATTCTTTTAAAGTGTGAAAATCTAAGTATTTTAGCTAAAAAGAGTTTGCCAGAAAAGCACTCAAACCGCTCTAAAGTCGAAATACAATAAAATACGATTTTAGCACATTTTCTGAGCTTTTTAATGTTTCATGTATTTTCGAAAATAATATGAAATATTCTATAAAAATATTGATTTTTATAGATTTTAATGGGATTTTAAAAAATATAAATAATTATAAATATTAAAAAATGCTATAAAACTTATTTTATTGCATTTTTGACAATTTAGGGCATTTTCAAGGATTTTCTGAAAAAAAAAGATTTTTTTTAGATAAAATACACCCATAAGTAAGCTTCCTAAAAGAAAATCATTAAATTTTGCTTACTTTTCCCATAAATTTCAATTGCAGTAGAAATTCTATTTAAAAGTGTGAAAATCTAAGTATTTTAGCTAAAAATAAGTTTTGCCAGAAAACACTCAAACCGCTCTAAAACGTCGAAAATGCAATAAAATACATTTTAGCACATTTTCTGAGCTTTTAATGTTTCATGTATTTTTCGAAAATAATATGAAATATTCTATAAAAATATTGATTTTAATAGATTTTTAATAGGATTTTTAAAAATATGTAAATAATTTATAAATATTAAAAAATACTATAAAACGTTATTTTATTGCATTTTTTGACGATTCAAGGCATTTTCAAGGATTTTCTGAAAAGCTATTTTTTTAGATAAAATATACCTATGAGTAAGCTTCTAAAAGAAAATCATAAATTTTGCTTTTCCCATAAATTTCAATTGCAGTAGAAATTCTATTTAAAAGTGTGAAAATCTAAGTATTTCTAAAAATGAGTTTTGCCAGAAAAGCACTCAAACCGCTCTAAAACGTCGAAAATGCAATAAAATACATTTTAGCACATTTTTCTGAGCTTTTATGTTTCATGTATTTTTGAAATAATATGAAATATTCTAAAAAATATTGATTTTAAAGATTTTTAATGATTTTTTAAAAATAGTAAATAATTTATAAATATTAAAAATGCTATAAAACGTTATTTTATTGCATTTTTGATGATTCAACATTTTCAAGATTTTCTGAAAAATATTTTTAGATAAAATAACCTATGTAAGCTTCTAAAGAAAATCATAAATTTTGCTTACTTTCCTAAATTTCAATTGCATAGAAATTATTAATTAAAATGTTAAAACTAATATTTTGCTAAAAATAGAGCTAAAGCAAAATGCATAAAACGTCTAAATCGATGCATAAATTTTTACATTATAGTTTTAAATTTTATGTATTTTGAAATATGAAATAAAAATAAAATATTGATTTTTAAATTTTTAAAGATTTTTTAAAATATTAAATATTTGAAAATTAAAGCATTAAATTTTTATTCATTTTTGACTTTAAAGCATTTTCAAGGATTTTCTGAAAAAATTTTTAGATAAATCCTAAGTATCTAAAAAATATTAAATTTTGCTACTTTTCCCATAAATTTCAATTGCATAAAATTTATTTAAAAGTTGAAATCTAAGTATTTTATAAAAATGAGTTTTCCAGAAAAGACTAAACGCTCTAAAAGTCAAAATAATAAAATAATTTTAGACATTTTCGAGCTTAAATTTATTATTTTGAAAATAATATGATATTCTAAATATTGATTTTTATAGATTTTAATGGATTTTTAAAATATGTAAAAATTAAAATATTCAAAATGTATAAACTTGATTTTATTGCATTTTTGACGATTAAGGCATTTTCAAGATTTTCTGAAAACTATTTTTAGATAAAATAACCTATGAGTAAGCTTCAAAAAAATCATAAAATTTTGCTTACTTTTCCCATAAATTTCAATTGCATAGAAATTCTATTTAAAAGTGTGAAAATCTAAGTATTTTAGCTAAAAATGAGTTTTGCCAGAAAAGCACTCAAACCGCTCTAAAACGTCGAAATAGCAATAAAATACGATTTTAGCACATTTTCTGAGCTTTTAATGTTTCATGTATTTTTCGAAAATAATATGAAATATTCTATAAAATATTGATTTTATAGATTTTAATGATTTTTAAAAATATGTAAATAATTATAAATATTCAAAATGCTATAAAACTTATTTTATTGCATTTTGACGATTAAGGCATTTTCAAGGATTTTCTGAAAACATTTTTTAGATAAAATACACCTATGAGTAAGCTTCCTAAAAGAAAATATAAATTTTGCTTACTTTTCCCATAAATTTCAATTGCAGTAGAAATTCTATTTAAAAGTGTGAAAATCTAAGTATTTTAGCTAAAAATGAGTTTTGCAGAAAAGCACTCAAACCGCTCTAAAACGTCGAAAATGCAATAAAATCATTTTAGCACATTTTCTGAGCTTTTTAATGTTTCATGTATTTTTCGGAAAATAAATTAAATATTCTATAATAATATTGATTTTATAGATTTTTAATGAGTTTTTAAAAATATTAAATAATTTATAAATATTCAAAAATGCTATAAAACTTATTTTATTGCATTTTTGAGATTCAAGGCATTTTCAAGGATTTTCTGAAAACATTTTTTAGATAAATATACCTATAGTAAGCTTCTAAAGAAAATCATTAAATTTTGCTTACTTTTCCCATAAATTTCAATTGCAGTAGAAATTCTATTTAAAAGTGTGAAAATCTAAGTATTTTACTAAAAATGAGTTTCAGAAAAGCACCAAACGCTCTAAAACGTCGAAATATGCAATAAAATACGATTTTAGCACATTTTCTGAATTTTAATGTTTCATTATTTTGAAAATAATATGAAATATTCTAAAAATATTATTTTATAGATTTTAATGATTTTTAAAAATAGTAAATAATTATAAATATTAAAATGCTATAAAACGTTATTTTATTGCATTTTTGATGATTCAAGCATTTCAAGGATTTTCTGAAAAACTATTTTTAGATAAAATATACCTATGAGTAAGCTTCCTAAAGAAAATATAAAATTTGCACTTTTCCATAAATTTAATTGCATTAGAAATTCTTTAAAGTGTGAAAATTAAGTATTTTAGCTAAAAATGAGTTTTCCAGAAAACACCAAACCGCTCTAAAACGTCGAATACAATAAAATACGATTTAGCACATTTTCCGAGCTTTTAATGTTTCATGATTTTCGAAAAATATGAAATATTCTATAAAAATATTTATGATTTTTAATGGGATTTTTAAATATTAAATAATTATAAATATTAAAATGCTATAAAACTTATTTTATTGCATTTTTGCGATTAAGGCATTTTCAAGATTTTCTGAAAACAATTTTTAGATAAAATACACCTATGAGAAGCTTCCTAAAGAAAATAATAAATTGCTTACTTTTCCATAAATTTAATTGCAGAAATTTATTTAAAGTGTGAAAACTAAGTATTTTAGCTAAAATGAGTTTTCCAAGCACTCAAGTTAACGTCGAAATCAATAAAATCTTTTGCTTTTTCTGACTTTAATGTTTATGTATTTTAAAATATATGAAATATTCTATAAATATTGATTTTAAGATTTTTAATGGATTTTTAAAAATATGTAAATAATTTATAAATATTAAAAATGCTATAAAACTTATTTTATTGCATTTTTGACGATTCAAGGCATTTTCAAGGATTTTCTAAAAATTTTTTAGATAAAATAACCTATGTAGCTTCCTAAAAAAAATTTTTTCTTACTTTTCCCATAAATTTCAATTGCAGTAAATTCTATTTAAAAGTGTGAAAATCTAAGTATTTTAGCTAAAAATGAGTTTTGCCAGAAAAGCACTCAAACGCTCTAAAACGTCGAAATATGCAATAAAATACGATTTTAGCACATTTTCTGAAATTTTAATGTTTCATTATTTTGAAAATAATATGAAATATTCTAAAAATATTGATTTTATAGATTTTTAATAGGATTTTTAAAAATAGTTAAATAATTATGAATATTCAAAAATGCTATAAAACGTTATTTTATTGCCCCCCCCCCCCCCCCCCCCCCCCCCCCCCCCCCCCCCCCCCCCCCCCCCCCCCCCCCCCCCCCCCCCCCCCCCCCCCCCCCCCCACTTTTCCCATAAATTTCAATTGCAGTAGAAATTCTATTTAAGTGTGAAAATCTAAGTATTTTAGCTAAAAATGAGTTTTCAGAAAAGCACTCAAACCGCTCTAAAACGTCGAAATATGCAATAAAATGATTTTGCACATTTTCTGAGCTTTTAATGTTTCATGTATTTTCGAAAATAATATGAAATATTCATAAAAATATTGATTTTTAAGATTTTTAATGGGATTTTTAAAAATATGTAAATAATTTATAAATAATAAAAATGCTATAAAACGTTATTTATTGCATTTTTGAGATTAAAGGCATTTTCAAGGATTTTCTGAAAACTATTTTTAGATAAAATATACCTATGAGTAAGCTTCCTAAAAGAAAATCATAAAATTTTGACTTTTCCCATAAATTTCAATTGCAGTAGAAATTCTATTTAAAAGTGTGAAAATCTAAGTATTTTAGCTAAAAATGAGTTTTGCCAGAAAAGCACTCAAACCGCTCTAAAACGTCGAAATATGCAATAAAATACGATTTTAGCACATTTTCTGAGCTTTTAATGTTTCATGTATTTTTCGAAAATAATATGAAATATTCTATAAAATATTGATTTTTAAGATTTTTAATGGATTTTTAAAAATATTAAATAATTATAAATATTAAAAATGCTATAAAACTTATTTTATTGCATTTTTGACGTTAAGGCATTTTCAAATTTTCGAAAAATTTTTTAGATAAAATAACCTATGAGTAACTTCCTAAAGAAAATCATAAATTTTGCTTACTTTTCCCATAAATTTCAATTGCAGTGAAATTCTATTTAAAAGTGTGAAAATCTAAGTATTTTATAAAAATGAGTTTTGCCAGAAAACTCAAACTGCTCTAAAACGTCGAAAATGCAATAAAATACATTTTAGCACATTTTTTAGCTTTTAATGTTTCATGTATTTTTGAAAATAATATGAAATATTCTATAAAATATTGATTTTATAGATTTTTAATGGGATTTTTAAAAATATGTAAATAATTATAAATATTAAAATGCTATAAAACTTATTTTATTGCATTTTTGAGATTCAAGGCATTTTCAAGGATTTTCTGAAAAACTATTTTAGATAAAATAACCTATGAGTAAGCTTCCTAAAAGAAAATCATAAAATTTTCTTACTTTTCCATAAATTTCAATTGCAGTAGAAATTCTATTTAAAGTGTGAAAATCTAAGTATTTTACTAAAAATGAGTTTTCAGAAAAGCACTCAAACCGCTCTAAAACGTCGAAATATGCAATAAAATACATTTAGCACATTTTCTGAGCTTTTTATGTTTCATGTATTTTTCGAAAATATATGAAATATTCTATAAAATATGATTTTATAGATTTTTAATGGATTTTTAAAAATATGTAAATAATTTATAATATTAAAAATGCTATAAAACGTTATTTTATTGCATTTTGAGATTCAAGGCATTTTCAAGGATTTTCTGAAAAACTATTTTTAGATAAAATATACCTATGGTAAGCTTCTAAAAGAAAATCATAAAATTTTGCTTACTTTTCCATAAATTTCAATTGCAGGAAATTCTATTTAAAGTGTGAAAATCTAAGTATTTTAGCTAAAAATGAGTTTTGCGAAAACACTCAAACCGCTCTAAACGTCGAAATATGCAATAAAATACGATTTAGCACATTTTCTGAGCTTTAATGTTCATGTATTTTCGAAAATAATATGAAATATTCATAAAATATTGATTTTAAAGATTTTAATGATTTTTAAAAATAGTTAAATAATTATGAAATATTAAAATCATAAAACTTGATTTTATTGATTTTTTTTTTTTCTGAAAAACTATTTTTTAGATAAAATATACCTATGAGTAAGCTTCTAAAGAAAATCATAAAATTTTGCTTACTTTTCCCATAAATTTTAATTGCATTAGAAATTCTCTTTAAAAGTGTGAAAATCTAAGTATTTTAGCTAAAAATGAGTTTTCAGAAAACTCAAACCGCTCTAAAACGTCGAAATACATAAAAACGATTTTGCACATTTCCAGAGCTTTTTAATGTTTCATGTATTTTCGAAAATATATGAAATATTCTATAAAAATATTGATTTTATAGGATTTTTAAAATATGTAAATAATTTATAAATATTCAAAATGCTATAAAACTTATTTATTGCATTTTTGACGATTCAAGATTTTCAAATTTCTGAAAAACTATTTTTAGATAAAATATACCTATGAGTAAGCTTCTAAAAAAATATAAATTTTGCTTTTTCCATAAATTTAATTAGTAAAATTTATTTAAAAGTGTGAAAATCTAAGTATTTTAGCTAAAATGAGTTTGGGAAAACTCAAAGCAAAACGTCGAAATATGCAATAAAATACGATTTAGCACATTATTCTGAGCTTTAATGTTTATGTATTTTCGAAAATAATATGAAATATTTTATATTGATTTTATAGATTTTAATGGGATTTTTAAAAATATGTAAATAATTTAAATATTAAATGCTATAAAACTTATTTTATTGCATTTTGATGATTCAAACATTTTCAAGGTTTTCTGAAACTATTTTAGATAAAATATACCTATGAGTAAGCATATAAAAAAAATCATAAATTTTACTTTCCCATAATTAATTGCATTTGAAATTTATTTAAGTTGAAAATCTAAGTATTTTAAAAAATGAGTTTAGAAAAGGACTCAAAGTTAAACGTCGAAATACAATAATACATTTAAAAAAAAAAAAAAAAAAAAAAAAAAAAAAAAAAAAATTATTTTATTGCATTTTTGACGATTTAAGGCATTTTCAAGGATTTTCTGACAAGCAATTTTTTTTAGATAAAATACACCTATGAGTAAGCTTCCTAAAAGAAAATAATTAAATTTTGCTTACTTTTCCCATAAATTTCAGTTGCAGTAGAAATTATATTTAAAAGTGTGAAAATCTAAGTATTTTAGCTAAAAAATGAGTTTTGACAGAAAAGCACTCAAACCGCTCTAAAATGTCGAAATATGCAATAAAATACGATTTTAGCACATTTTTCTGACCTCTTAATGTTTCATGTATTTTTGGAAAATAATATGAAATATTCTAAATTAATATTTATTTTTATAGATTTTTAATGGGATTTTTTAAAAATAGTTAAATAATTATGAATTATTAAAAAAATGCTATAAAACTTGATTTTATTGCATTTTTTGACGATTTAAGGCATTTTCAAGGATTTTCTGAAAACAATTTTTTTAGATAAAATACGAATATAAAAGAAAATCATTAAATTTTGCTTACTTTTCCCATAAATTTCAATTCCAGTAGAAATTCTATTTAAAAGTGTGAAAATCAAAGTATTTTAGCTAAAAATGAGTTTTGCCAGAAAAGCACTCAAACCGCTCTAAAACGTCGAAATATGCAATAAAATACGATTTTAGCACATTTTTCTGAGTTTTTTAATGTTTCATGTATTTTTCGAAAATAATATGAAATATTCTATAAAAATATTGATAATAATAGATTTTTAATATCATTTTTTAAAAATATGTAAATAATTAATATATATTAAAAAATGATATAAAACTTGATTTTATTGCATTTTTTGACGATTCAAGGCATTTTCAAGGATTTTCTGAAAAACTATTTTTTTAGATAAAATATACCTATGAGTAAGCTTCCTAAAAGAAAATCATAAAATTTTGCTTACTTTTCCCATAAATTTTAATTGCATTAGAAATTCTATTTAAAATTGTGAAAATCTAAGTATTTTAGCTAAAATTTGAGTTTTACCAGAAAAGCACTCAAACCGCTCTAAAACGTCGAAAAATGCAATAAAATGCAATTTTAGCACATTTTTCTGAGCTTTTTAATGTTTCATGTATTTTTCGTAAATAATATGAAATATTCTATAAAAATATTGATTTTTAAAGATTTTTAATGGGATTTTTTAAAAATAGTTAAATAATTATGAAATATTCAAAAATGCTATAAAAACGTTATTTTATTGCATTTTTTGATGATTCAAGGCAATTTCAAGGATTTTCTGAAAAACTATTTTTTTAGATAACATATACCTATGAGTAAGCTTCCTAAAAGAAAATCATAAAATTTTGCTTACTTTTCCCATAAATTTTAATTGCATTAGAAATTCTATTTAAAATTGTGAAAATCTAAGTATTTTAGCTAAATAATGAGTTTTGCCAGAAAAGCACTCAAACCGCTCTAAAACGTCAAAATACGCAATAAAATACGATTTTAGCACATTTTCCTGAGCTTTTTAATATTTCATGTATTTTTCGATAATAATATGAAATATTCTATAAAAATATTGATTTTTATAGATTTTTCATATAATTTTTTTTTAAAAATATGTAAATAATTATTAAATATTCAAAAATGCAATAAAACTTGATTTTATTGCATTTTTTGACGATTTAAGGAATTTTCAAGGATTTTCTGAAAAAACAATTTTTTAGATGAAATACACCTATAAGTAAGCTTCCTAAAAGAAAATCATTAAATTTTGCTTACTTTTCCCATAAATTTCAATTGCAGTAGAAATTTATTTAAAAGTGTGAAAATCTAAAATATTTTAGCTAAAATGAGTTTGCCAGAAAGCACTCAAACTGCTCTAAATCGTCGTAAAATGCAATAAAATGCTATTTTAGCACATTTTTCTGAGCTTTTAATGTTTATGTATTTTCGAAAAATAATATGAAATATTCTAAATAATATTGATTTTATAGATTTTAATGGGATTTTTAAAAATATAAATAATTATAATATTAAAATGCTATAAACGATTTTATTGCATTTTGAATTAACATTTCAAGTTTTCTGAAAACAATTTTTAGATAAAATACCTATAGTAACTTCTAAAGAAAATCATAAATTTCTTACTTTCCATAAATTTCAATTGCATGAAATTTATTAAGTGTGAAAATCTAATATTTTAGCTAAAATGGTTTTGCCAGAAAGCACTCAAACCTCTAAACGTCGAAATATGCAATAAATACATTTACACATTTTCTAGCTTTTAATGTTTCATGTATTTTCGAAAATAATGAAATATTCTATAAAAATTTATTTAAGATTTTAATGGATTTTTAAAAATATGTAAATAATTATAATATTAAATGCTTAAAACTTATTTTATTGCATTTTGAGATTAAGCATTTAAGTTTTCTGAATATTTTTAGATAAATATCTATATAACTCAAAAATATAAATTTTGTACTTTTCCATAAATTTCAATTGCAGTGAAATTCTATTTAAGTGTGAAAATCTAGTATTTACTAAAATGAGTTTGCCAGAAAAGCACTCAAACCCTAAACGTCGAAATGCAATAAAATCATTTAGCACATTTTCTGACTTTTTAATGTTTCATGTATTTTCGAAAAATAAATATTCAAAAAATTGATTTTAAGATTTTTAATGATTTTAAAATAGTAAATAATTTAAATATTAAAAAGCTTAAAACTTTTTGCTTTTGAAAACTTCAATTTAAGCTTTAAGAAAATCATTAAATTTTGCTTACTTTTCCCATAAATTTCAATTGCAGTGAAATTCTATTTAAGTGTGAAAATCTAAGTATTTAGCTAAAAATGAGTTTGCCAGAAAGCACTCAAACCGCTCTAAATCGTCGAAAAATGCAATAAAATACTATTTTAGCACATTTTTTTCGAAAAATATAAATATTCTATAAAAATATTGATTTTAAGATTTTTAATGATTTTTAAAATATTAAATAATTATGAAATATTAAAATGCATAAACTTATTTATTGCATTTTAGATTAAATTCAGTTTCTGAAACAATTTTAGATAATCACTATAGATTTCTAAGAAAATCATAAATTTTGCTTTTTTCAAAATTTCAATGCATAAAATTCTATTAAGGTGAATCTAAGATTTCATTTCGAAAAGCCTCAAACGCTCTAAACGTAAAATCATAAAATACATTTAGACATTTTCAGCTTTAATTTTCATGTATTTTGAAATAATATGAAATATTCTAAAAATATTGATTTTTATAGATTTTTAATGGATTTTTAAAATATTAAATAATTATAAATATTAAAAATGCTATAAAACTATTTTATTGCATTTTAATTTAGGCATTTTCAAGATTTTCGAAAAATTTTAGATAAATATACCTATGAGTAAGCTTCCTAAAAGAAAATCATAAAATTTGCTACTTTTCCATAAATTTCAATTGCATGAAATTCTATTAAAGTGTGAAAACTAAGTATTTTAGCTAAAATGAGTTTGCAGAAAGCACTCAAACCCTAAAACGTCGAAAATGCAATAAATAGATTTGACATTTTCTGAGCTTTTAATTTTCATGTATTTTGGAAAATAATATGAAATATTCTAAAAATATTGATTTATAGATTTTAATGATTTTTAAAATAGTTAAATAATATGAAATATTAAAAATGCTATAAAACTTATTTTATTGCATTTTAGATTAAGCATTTCAAGGATTTTCTGAAACAATTTTAGATAAAATACACCTATAAGTAAGCTTCCTAAAGAAAATATTAAATTTGCTTACTTTTCCCATAAATTTCAATTGGTGAAATTCTATTTAAAGCTACTTTTCCATAAATTTAATTGCAGAAATTTATTTAATTGAAAATCTAATATTTTTAAAAATAGTTTCAAAAAATAAATAAATAAATAGCATAAAATATTTTTGCATTTTTCTAGCTTTTTAAGTTTTGATTTTTCAATTTTAATAAATATCTAATAATTTTTTTAAAGATTTTAAATTGATTTTTCAAAATATTAAAAATTTTAAAATTAAAATCTAAATTTATTTTATTGCATTTTGACATTCAACGTATTTAAGATTTTCTAAAAATTTTTAGATAAATTCTATGTAAGTTCTAAGAAAATATTAAAATTTTTTATTTTCTAAATTTTTGAGAATTTATTTAAAAGTTAAAATATTAATGCTAAAAAGATTTTGGAAATCAAACTTAAGTCAATATGAAAATATTTTGCAATTTCGAGCATTTTCATGTATTTTTAAAATTTAGAAATATTCATAAAAATATTATTTTAAGAAATATATTTTTAAATATATAAATAATTAGAAATTATTAAAAGTTAAAACTATTTTTTATTTAGACGTTTAAGCATTCAAGATTTTCTGAAAAATTTTAATAAATACACCTTAGTAACTTCACTAAATCATTAATTTTGCTTATTTTCCCATAAATTTAATTGATAGAAATTTTTAAATGTTTTAAAAATATTAATAAATAAATTTTAAAAACACTAAATGCTTTGCGAAAATCAAATATTTTAAACATTTTTTAGTTAATCCATGTATTCAAAAAAATATAAATTTCTTATTTCATTTTAATTTTAAGATTTTTTAAAAGTAAATAATTAGAAAATTAAATGCAAAAACTTATTTGCTTTAAATTAAATATTAAGATTTTTAACATTTTTTAGTAAATACTTATAACTTCAAAAGAAAATCATAAATTTTATTTTCATAAATTTAATTGATGAATTTTTTAAAATTGAAAATTAATATTTTAGTAAAAATGGTTTTCATTAAGACTCAAAGTCTAACGTCGAAAATTAATAAAATACACTAAATTTTTCTACTAATATTATTTTTTTTTTTCATAAATATAATTTCAAAAATTTATTTTAAGATTTTAATGATTTTTAAAAATAGTTAAAAAGAATTAAAATGCTAAAAACGAATTTATTGCATTTTGACATTTATGATTTTTCAGATTTTCTGAAAAAAAATATTTTAATAAAATATTTATAGATTTTTAAAAGAAATTTTAAATATATCTCATTAAATATATTTTACTAATTGAAATTTATGAAAGTAAGCAAATTAATTTTCTTTTAGGAACTTACTATAGGTATTTTATTAAAATAGTTTTCAAAAACTTGAAATCCTTAATCGTCAAATGCAATAAAACAAGTTTATAGCTTTGAATATTATAATTATTACATATTTAAAAATCCATAAATCATAAAATCAATATTTTTAAGAATATTTCATATTATTTTCGAAAAATACATGAAACATTAAAAGCTCAGAAAAATGTCTAAAATCGTATTTTATTGCATATTTCGACGTTTTAGAGGTTTGATGCTTTCTGCAAACTCATTTTTAGCTAAAATACTTATTTTCACACTTTAAATAAATTTCTCTGAAAAAGCAAAATTTTATGATTTTCTTAGGAAGCTTACTCATAGTATTTTATCTAAAAATAGTTTTCAAAAATCCTTGAAATGCCTTATCGTCAAAATGAAAATAGTTTTAAGCATTTAATATTTATTAATTATTTACATATTTTAAAATCCATTAAAATCTATAAAAATAATATTTTATAAAATTTCATATTATTTCAAATAATGAAACATTAAAAAGTCAGAAAATTCTAAAATCGTATTTTATTCATATTTCGACGTTTAGACGGTTTGAGGTTTCTGCAAAACTCATTTTTAGCTAAAATACTTAATTTTCACACTTTTAAATGAATTTCTATGAATTGAAATTTATGGGAAAATAAGCAATTTATGATTTTCTTAAACACTATAGTATTTATAAATATTTCAAAATCTTGAAAATGCTTAAATCGTCAAAAATGCAAAAATAGTTTTATAGCATTTAATATTATAATTATTTCATATTTTTAAAATCCATTAAAAATTATAAAATAATATTTTAAATATTTCATATTATTTTCAAAATACATAAACATTAAGCTCAGAAAAATTGCTAAATCGTATTTTATTGCATATTTCGACGTTTAGAGCGTTGAGTGTTTCTGCAACTATTTATAAAATACTTAGATTTCACACTTTAAATAGAATTTCTATGAATTGAAATTTATGGGAAAAGTAAGAAAATTTTATGATTTTCTTTTAGAAGTTACTATAGGATATTTTATCTAAAATTTTTCAAAAACTGAAAATGCTATTAAATGAAAATAATTTTATAGCATTTAATATTTATTAATTATTTAATATTTTAAATCCATTAAAAATCTATAAAAATAATATTTTTAGAATATTTCTATTTTAAATACAGAACCTCAGAATTAATCATTTATTATATTTCATTGAGTTTGAGTTTGCAACCTCTAAAAATATTTCCACTTTAAATAAATTTTATGAAAATTTTCAAATTGATTTTCTTAGGGCTCTATGGTATATTATCTAAAATATTTTCAAATCTTGAAATGCCTTAAATGTCAAAATGCAAATAGTTTATAGCATTTAATTTTAAATTATTTATTTTAAATCATTAAAATCTATAAAATCAATATTTTATAGAATATTTCATATTATTTTCGAAAATACATGAAACATTAAAACTCAAAAATGTGCTAAAATCGTATTTTATTGCATATTTCGACGTTTAGAGCGTTTGAGTGTTTTCTGGCAAACTCATTTTAGCTAAAATACTTATTTTCACACTTTTAAATAATTTCTACTGATTGAAATTTATGGGAAAAGTAAGCAAAATTTTATGATTTTCTTTAGAAGCTTACTATAGGTATATTTATCTAAAAATAGTTTTCACAAAATCTTGAAAATGCCTTAAATCGTCAAAATGCAATAAAATCAAGTTTTATAGCATTTTGAATATTTATTAATTATTTACATATTTTTAAAAAATCCCATTAAAAATCTATAAAAATAATTTTTTATAGAATATTTCATATTATTTCGAAAATACATGAAACATTAAAAAGCTCAGAAAAATGTCTAAAATCGTATTTTATTGCATATTTCGACGTTTTAGAGCGGTTTGATGCTTTTCTGGCAAAACTCATTTTAGCTAAAATACTTAGATTTTCACACTTTTAATAGAATTTATAATTGAAATTATGGGAAAGTAAGCAAAATTTTATGATTTTCTTTTAGGAAGCTTACTCATAGGTATATTTTATCTAAAAAATAGTTTTTCAAAAATCCTTGAAATGCCTTAATCGTCAAAAAATGCAATAAAATAAGTTTATAGCATTTTTGAATATTATAATTATTTACATATTTTAAAATCCCATTAAAATCTATAAAAATAATATTTTTAAATATTTAATTATTTTCGAAAATACATGAAACATTAAAGTCAGAAAATGTGTAAAATCGTATTTTATTGCATATTTCGACGTTTTAGAGCGGTTTGAGTGCTTTCTGGCAAAACTCATTTTAGCTAAAATATAGATTCACATTTTAAATAATTTTCTGCAATTGAAATTTATGGAAAAGTAAGCAAAATTTTATGATTTTCTTTAGGAAGCTTACTATAGGTATATTTATCTAAAAAATAGTTTTCAAAACTTGAAAATGCCTAAATCGTCAAAATGCAATAAATAGTTTTATACATTTTAATATTTATTAATTATTTACATATTTTAAAATCCATTAAAAATCTATAAAAATCAATATTTTATGAATATTTCATATTATTTTCGAAAATACATGAAACATTAAAAAGCTCAGAAAATGTGCTAAAATCGTATTTTTGCATATTTCGACGTTTTAGAGCGGTTTGAGTGCTTTCTGGCAAAACTCATTTTAGCTAAATACTAATTTTCACACTTTTAAATAAATTTATAAGTAAAAGTAACAAATTTTATGATTTTCTTTTAGGAAGCTACTCATAGTATATTTTATCTAAAAATAGTTTTCAAAAATCTGAAATGCCTTAAATGTCAAAATGCAAAAATCAAGTTTTATAGCATTTTGAATATTTATTATATTTACATATTTTTAAAAATCCATTAAAAATCTATAAAAATAATATTTTATGAATATTTATATTATTTTCGAAAAATACATAAACATTAAAAGCTCAGAAAAATGTGCTAAAATCGTATTTTATTGCATATTTCGACGTTTTAGAGAGGTTTGAGTGCTTTCTGGCAAAACTCATTTTTAGCTAAAATACTTAGATTTTCACACTTTTAAATAGAATTTCTACTGCAATTGAAATTTATGGGAAAAGTAAGCAAAATTTTATATTTTCTTTTAGGAAGCTTACTTATAGGTATATTTTATCTAAAAAATAGTTTTTCGAAAATCCTTGAAAATGCCTAATCGTAAAAAATGCAATAAAATAAAGTTTTATAGCATTTTGAATATTTATTAATTATTTACATATTTTAAAAATCCCATTAAAAATCTATAAAAATCAATATTTTTATAGAATATTTCATATTATTTTCGAAAATACATGAAACATTAAAAAGCTCAGAAAAAATGCTAAAATCGCCTTTTATTGCATATTTCGACGTTTTAGAGCGGTTTGAGTCCTTTTCTGACAAAACTCATTTTTTTCATTTTCACACAATTGAAATTTATGGAAAAGTAAGCAAAATTTTATGATTTTTCTTTAGGAAGCTTACTCATAGGTATATTTTATCTAAAAAATAGTTTTTCAGAAAATCCTTGAAAATGCCTTGAATCGTCAAAAAATGCAATAAAATAACGTTTTATAGCATTTTTGAATATTTATAAATTATTTACATATTTTTAAAAATCCAATTAAAAATTTATAAAAATCAATATTAATTTAGAATATTTCATATTATTTTCGAAAATACATGAAACATTAAAAATCTCAGAAAAATGTGCTAAAATCGTATTTTATTGCATATTTCGACGTTTTAGAGCGGTTTGAGTGCTTTTCTGGCAAAACTCATTTTTCAGCTAAAATACTTAGATTTTCACACTTTTAAATAGAATTTCTACTGCAATTGAAATTTATGGGAAAAGTAAGCAAAATTTTATGATTTTCTTTTAGGAAGCTTACTTATAGGTATATTTTATCTAAAAAATAGTTTTTCAGAAAATCCTTGAAAATGCCTTAATCGTCAAAAATGCAATAAAATAACGTTTTATAGCATTTTTGAATATTTATTAATTATTTACATATTTTTAAAAATCCCATTAAAAATCTATAAAAATCAATATTTTATAGAATATTTCATATTATTTTCGAAAAATACATGAAACATTAAAAAGCTCAGAAAAATGTGCTAAAATCGTATTTTATTGCATATTTCGACGTTTTAGAGCGGTTTGAGTGTTTTCTGGCAAAACTCATTTTAGCTAAAATACTTAATTTTCACACTTTTAAATAAATTTCTACTAATTGAAATTTATGGAAAAGTAAGCAAAATTTTATGATTTTCTTTTAGGAAGCTTACTCATAGGTATATTTTATCTAAAAATAGTTTTTCAGAAAATCCTTGAAAATGCCTTAAATCGTCAAAAATGCAATAAAATAAGTTTTATAGCATTTTTGAATATTTATAATTATTTACATATTTTAAAAATCCCATTAAAAATTTATAAAAATCAATATTATTTAGAATATTTCATATTATTTTCGAAAATACATGAAACATTAAAAAGCTCTAGAAAAATGTGCTAAAATCGTATTTTATTGCATATTTCGACGTTTTAGAGCGGTTTGAGTGCTTTTCTGGCAAAACTCATTTTTCAGCTAAAATACTTAGATTTTCACACTTTTAAATAGAATTTCTACTGCAATTGAATTTAGGAAAAGTAAGCAAAATTTTATGATTTTCTTTTAGGAAGCTTACTCATAGGTATATTTTATCTAAAAAATAGTTTTTCAGAAAATCCTTGAAAATGCCTTAATCGTCAAAAATGCAATAAAATCAAGTTTTATAGCATTTTTGAATATTTATTAATTATTTACATATTTTAAAAATCCCATTAAAAATCTATAAAAATCAATATTTTTATAGAATATTTCATATTATTTTCGAAAATACATGAAACATTAAAAAGCTCAGAAAAATGTGCTAAAATCGTATTTTATTGCATATTTCGACGTTTTAGAGCGGTTTGAGTGCTTTTCTGGCAAAACTCATTTTTAGCTAAAATACTTAGATTTTCACACTTTAAATAAATTACTGAATTGAAATTATGGGAAAAGTAAGCAAAATTTTATGATTTTCTTTTAGGAAGCTTACTCATATGTATATTTTATCTAAAAAATAGTTTTCAAAAATCCTTGAAAATGCCTTAATCGTCAAAAATGCAATAAAATAAGTTTTATAGCATTTTTAATATTTATTAATTATTTACATATTTTTAAAAAATCCCATTAAAAATCTATAAAAATCAATATTTTTATAGAATATTTCATATTATTTTCGAAAAATACATGAAACATTAAAAAGCTCAGAAAAATGTGCTAAAATCGTATTTTATTGCATATTTCGACGTTTTAGAGCGGTTTGAGTGCTTTTTGGCAAAACTCATTTTTCAGCTAAAATACTTAGATTTTCACACTTTTAAATAGAATTTCTACTGCAATTGAAATTTATGGGAAAAGTAAGCAAAATTTTATGATTTTCTTTAGGAAGCTTACTCATATGTATATTTTATCTAAAAAAATAGTTTTTCAGAAAATCCTTGAAAATGCCTTGAATCGTCAAAAAATGCAATAAAATATAGTTTTATAGCATTTTTGAATATTTATTAATTATTTACATATTTTAAAAATCCCATTAAAAATCTATAAAAATCAATATTTTTATAGAATATTTCATATTATTTTCGAAAATACATGAAACATTAAAAAGCTCAGAAAAATGTGCTAAAATCGGTTTTTATTGCATATTTCGACGTTTTAGAGCGGTTTGAGTGCTTTTCTGGCAAAACTCATTTTTAGCTAAAATACTTAGAATTTTAATTTTAAAAAAAATTTTCGAAAAAATTTATGGGAAAAAAAAAAAATTTTGATTTTTTTGGAAAATTATATATTTTTATTTTTATTTAAAAAAATTTTTAAAAATTTAAAATTAAATCTAAAAAAAAACAAAAAAAAATTTTTTAAATTTTTTTAAATTTTAATTTTTTCTATTTTTAAAAAATTCCCTTTTAAAAAATAATTTTTTTGAAATTTTTTTTTTCAAAAAAACTAAAAATTAAAAAAAAAAAAATTTTAATTGATTTTTTGAATTTCATTTGAGGGTTTATGTTTTTTCAAAATATTTTTACTAAAAATTTTTTTTTCAACTTTAAATAAAAATTTTTATGCAATAAAAATTTTAAATAAAAAAATTTTATTTTTTTTAATTAATTAAATTTTTTTAAAAAATATTTTTAAAAAAAAGAAAATCCTTAAAAAGAAAAAATGAAAAAAATAATTTTAAAATTTTAAATTTTCTATTTCAATTTTTTAAAAAAATTAAAATTTTTAAAAAAAAAAAATTTTTAAATATTTCATTTTCAAAAATTTAAAAAAAAAAAAAAAAAAAAAAAAAAAAAAAAAAAAAAAAAAAAAAAAAAAAAAAAAAAAAAAAAAAAAAAAAAAAAAAAAAAAAAAAAAAAAAAAAAAAAAAAAAAAAAAAAAAAAAAAAAAAAAAAAAAAAAAAAAAAAAAAAAAAAAAAAAAAAAAAAAAAAAAAAAAAAAAAAAAAAAAAAAAAAAAAAAAAAAAAAAAAAAAAAAAAAAAAAAAAAAAAAAAAAAAAAAAAAAAAAAAAAAAAAAAAAAAAAAAAAAAAAAAAAAAAAAAAAAAAAAAAAAAAAAAAAAAAAAAAAAAAAAAAAAAAAAAAAAAAAAAAAAAAAAAAAAAAAAAAAAAAAAAAAAAAAAAAAAAAAAAAAAAAAAAAAAAAAAAAAAAAAAAAAAAAAAAAAAAAAAAAAAAAAAAAAAAAAAAAAAAAAAAAAAAAAAAAAAAAAAAAAAAAAAAAAAAAAAAAAAAAAAAAAAAAAAAAAAAAAAAAAAAAAAAAAAAAAAAAAAAAAAAAAAAAAAAAAAAAAAAAAAAAAAAAAAAAAAAAAAAAAAAAAAAAAAAAAAAAAAAAAAAAAAAAAAAAAAAAAAAAAAAAAAAAAAAAAAAAAAAAAAAAAAAAAAAAAAAAAAAAAAAAAAAAAAAAAAAAAAAAAAAAAAAAAAAAAAAAAAAAAAAAAAAAAAAAAAAAAAAAAAAAAAAAAAAAAAAAAAAAAAAAAAAAAAAAAAAAAAAAAAAAAAAAAAAAAAAAAAAAAAAAAAAAAAAAAAAAAAAAAAAAAAAAAAAAAAAAAAAAAAAAAAAAAAAAAAAAAAAAAAAAAAAAAAAAAAAAAAAAAAAAAAAAAAAAAAAAAAAAAAAAAAAAAAAAAAAAAAAAAAAAAAAAAAAAAAAAAAAAAAAAAAAAAAAAAAAAAAAAAAAAAAAAAAAAAAAAAAAAATTTAAAAAAAAAAACTTAAAAAGCCAAAAATTTAAAAAAATTTTGGGTTTATTTTTTACAAATTTAATTTTTTTTAAAAACTTAATTTTTAATTTTTAGAATTTCAAATTGAAATTTTTTAAAAAATAAAAAAATTTTAATTTTCTTTTGGTAGCTTCTAATTAATTTTTTTCCAAAAATAGTTTTTTACAAAAATTTTAAAAAGAATTTCAAAAAGCAATAAAAAAATTTTAAGTTTGAAATTTAAAAATTTTTAAATTTTTTAAAAAATATTAAAAAATTTTAAAAAAATATTTTAAAATTTTTAATTTTTTAAAAAAACTAAAATTAAAAATCAGAAAAAATTTTAAAAATTTTATTTTTTTTATTTAAATTTTTATAAAATCTTAATTTTTAATTTTTAAAAAGAATTTTACTAATTGAAATTTTTGGGGAAAATAAGCAAAAATTTTTTAAATTTTTTTAAATTTCATATATATTTTTCCCAAAAAAATATTTTTTAAAAAAATTTAAAAAACCCTTTAATGAAAAATGAAAAAAAAAATTTTATGATTTTTTTTAAAAATTATTTAATATTTTTAAAAACCCTTAAAAAAATTTTAAAAAAAATTTTTGAAATTTCTAATTTTCAAAAAAAACATAAAAATTAAAAAATTAAAAATTTTAAATTATTTTATTTTAATTTATTTTAAATTTTTTTTTTGGAAAATCATTTTTTTATAAAAATTAATTTTTAATTTTTAAAATAAATTTTATGCAATTTAAAAATTTGGGGAAAAATTTGAAAATTTTTTAAATTTTTTTTAAAACTAAATTTTTAATTTTAACTAAAAAAAATTTTTCACAAAATTAAAAATTTAAAAGAAAAAAAACAAAAAATAAATTTTTAGATTTTTTTTATTTTTAATTTTTTAAATATTTTAAAAAAACCTTTAAAAATTTAAAAATCAATATTAATTTAGAATATTTCATAATTTTCGAAAAATACATGAAATTAAAAACTCAGAAAAAAGGTAAAAGTATTTTTTATTTTCGACGTTTTTGAGCGGGTTTTAGTGTTTTTCTGGCAAAAATCATTTTTAGCTAAAATACTTGATTTTCACACTTTTTAAAAAAATTTCACTGCAATTTTAAATTTTTGAAAAAAGGCAAAATTTTTTATTTTTTTTTAGGAAGCTTTATAGGTATATTTTATTAAAAAATAGTTTTTTAAAAATCCCCAAAATGCCTTAAAAAGTAAAAAAAAGCAAAAAATAAGTTTTATAGCTTTTTGAATATTTATTTTAACATATTTTTTAAAAAACCCATTTAAAAAAATTTTAAAAATCAATTTTTTAGAATATTTCCTATTATTTTCGAAAAAAACATAAAAATTAAAAACTCAGAAAATGTTAAAATCATTTTATTTGAAATTTTTGGGGTTGATGTTTTTTTGAAAACTCATTTTTAGCTAAAATACTTAATTTTTTCACTTTTTAATGAAAAAATTTTTATGGAAAAGTAAAAAATTTTTTGATTTTCTTTTGGGGGAACTTACTCTGGATATTTTTTTAAAAATAGTTTTTTTCAAAATCCTTAAAAGCCTTAAACTAAAAAAAGCAATAAAAACAAGTTTTAAGTTTTTTTATTTTTAATTTTTTACATATTTTTAAAAAATCCCCTTAAAAACTATAAAAAAATATTTTTTAGAATATTTTTAATTTTTTTCGAAAAAAAACATGAAAAATTAAAAACCCGAAAAAGTGAAAATCGTATTTTATTCATATTTAAATTTAGAGCGGGTTTTAGGTTTTCTGCAAAAATCATTTTAGCTAAAATACTTAATTTTCACACTTTTTAAAAAAATTTTTCTGCAAAAAAAAATAAGCAAAATTTTATTTTTTTTGGGAAACTTACCTTTGGGATATTTTTCTAAAAAAAAGTTTTTAAAAAACCCTTAAAATTTAAATGTCAAAAAAGCAATAAAAAAAGTTTTTTAGCATTTTTTTAAAATTTATTTAAATTTTTTACATATTTTAAAAAAACCATTAAAAATCTATAAAAATCAATATTTTTATAGAATATTTTCATATTATTTTCGAAAAATACATGAAACATTAAAAAACTCAGAAAAATGTGCTAAAATCGCATTTTATGGCATATTTCGACGTTTTAGAGCGGTTTGATGCTTTTCTGACAAAACTCATTTTTCAGCTAAAATACTTAGATTTTCACACTTTTAAATAGAATTTCTACTGCAATTGAAATTTATGGGAAAAGTAAGCAAAATTTTATGATTTTCATTTAGGAAGCTTACTCATATGTATATTTTATCAAAAAAAAAGTTTTCAGAAAATCCTTGAAAATGCCTTAAATCGTAAAAATGCAATAAAATCAAGTTTTATAGCATTTTTTAATATTTGGTAATTATTTACATATTTTTAAAAAATCCCATTAAAAATCTATAAAAAACAATATTTTTATAGAATATTTCATATTTTCGAAAAATACATGAAACATTAAAAAGCTCAGAAAAAAGTGCAAAAATCGTATTTTATTGCATATTTCGACGTTTTAGAGCGGTTTGAGTGATTTTCTGGCAAAACTCATTTTCAGCTAAAATACTTAGATTTTCACACTTTTAAATAGAATTTCTACTGCAAATTAGGAAAGTAAGCAAAATTTTATGATTTTTTTAGGAAGCTTACTTATAGGTATATTTTATCTAAAAAATAGTTTTTCACAAAATTCTTAAAATCCTTAAATCGTCAAAAAATGCAATAAAATCAGTTTATAGCATTTTTTAATATTATTAATTATTTACTATTTTCAAAAATCCCATTAAAAATCTATAAAAATCAATATTTTTATAGAATATTTCATAATTTTCGAAAAATACATGAAACATGTAAAAGCTTAGAAAAATGTGCTAAAATCGTATTTTATTGCATATTTCGACGTTTTAGAGCGGTTTGAGTGCTTTCTGGCAAAACTCATTTTCAGCTAAAATACTTAGATTTTCACACTTTTAAATAGAATTTCTATTGCAAATTTAAATTTATGGGAAAAGTAAGCAAAATTTTATGATTTTCTTTTAGGAAGCTTACTCATAGATATATTTTATCAAAAATAGTTTTCAGAAAATCCGTGAAAATGCCTTGAATAAAAATGCAATAAAATAACGTTTTATAGCATATTTGAATATTTATAAATTATTTACATATTTTTAAAAAATCCAATTAAAAATTTATAAAAATCAATATTAATTTAGAATATTTCATATTATTTTCGAAAACTACATGAAACATTAAAAATCTCAGAAAAATGTGCTAAAATCGTATTTTATTGCATATTTCGACGTTTTAGAGCGGTTGAGTGTTTTCTGGCAAAACTCATTTTTAGCTAAAATACTTACATTTTCACACTTTTAAATTGAATTTCTACTGCAATTGAAATTTATGGGAAAAGTAAGCAAAATTTTATGATTTTCTTTTAGGAAGCTTACTCATAGGTATATTTTATGTAAAAAAATAGTTTTTCACAAAATCCCTGAAAATGCCTTAAATCGTCAAAAAATGCAATAAAATCAAGTTTTATAGCTTTTTTAAATATTTATTAATTAATTACATATTTTTAAAAAATCCCATTAAAAATCTATAAAAATCAATATTTTTAAAGAATATTTCATATTATTTTCGAAAAATACATGAAACATTAAAAAGCTCAGAAAAATGTGCTAAAATCGCTTTTATGGCATATTTCGACGTTTTAGAGCGGTTTGATGCTTTCGAAAACTCATTTTAGCTAAAATACTTAGATTTTCACACTTTTAAATAAATTTCTTTGCAATTGAAATTTATGGGAAAAGTAAACAAATTTTATGATTTTCTTTTAGAGCTTACTATAGTATATTTTATCTAAAAAATAGTTTTCAAAATCCTTGAAAAGCCTTAATGTCAAAAATAATAAAATAAGTTTATAGCATTTTGAATATTTAAATTATTTACATATTTTTAAAATCCATTAAAAATTTATAAAATCAATATTTTAGAATATTTCATATTATTTTCGAAAAATACATGAAAATTAAAACTCAGAAAATGTGCTAAAATCGTTTTTTGCATATTTCGACGTTTTAGAGCGGTTTGATGTTTCTGAAAAACTCATTTTAGCTAAAATACTTAATTTCCCTTATTATAATGAAATTTATGGAAAAGTAAGCAAAATTTATGATTTTCTTTAAACTTACCATGTAATTTTATCAAAAAAAGTTTTAAAAATCTTGAAAATGCCTTAAATCGTCAAAAATGCAATAAAATCAAGTTTATAGCATTTTTGAATATTTATTAATTATTTACATATTTTTAAAAATCCATTAAAAATCTATAAAATCAATATTTTTATAGAATATTTATATTATTTTCGAAAATACATGAAACATTAAAAAGCTCAGAAAAAGTGCTAAATCGATTTTATAGCATATTTCGACGTTTAGAGCGGTTTGATGCTTTCTAAAAACTCATTTTAGCTAAAATACTTAGATTTTCACTTTAAATAAATTTCTATGCAATTGAAATTTATGGGAAAATAAGCAAAATTTATGATTTTCTTTGGAAGCAATAATTTATCAAAATAGTTTCAGAAATCTTGAAATTTAATCGTAAAATGCAATAAAATAGTTTATAGCATTTTGAATATTATTAATTATTTACATATTTTTAAAAAATCATTAAAATTTAAAATAATATTTTTATAATATTTCATATTATTTTCGAAATATAAAATAAAAACAAAAAATGCAAATCATTTATTGCATTTTCGACGTTTAAGGTTTGATTTCAAACTCTTTGCTAAATCTTAATTTTCACATTTTAAATGAATTTATGAATGAAATTATGGAAGTAAGCAAAATTTATGATTTTCTTAAGCTTACTCATAGTATATTTATCAAAATGTTTTCGAAAACTTGAAAATGCCTATCGTCAAAAATGCAATAAATAGTTAAGCATTTAATATTTATAATTATTTACATATTTTTAAATCCCATTAAATTAAAATAATATTTTTAGAATTTTCATATTATTTTCGAAAATACATGAAACATTAAAACTCAGAAAATGTGCTAAATCGTTTTTATGCATATTTCGACGTTTAACGGTTTGATGTTTTCTAAAACTCATTTTTAGCTAAAAACAATTTTCACTTTTAAATTGAATTTCTATGAATTGTATGGAAAAGTAAGCAAAATTATGATTTTCTTTGAGCTTATCATAGGTATATTTTATCTAAATAGTTTTCAGAAAATCCTTAATCCTTAATCGTCAAAATGAATAAATAAGTTATACATTTTGAATATTATTATTTACATATTTTTAAATCCCATTAAAAATTAAAAAAATCATATTTAGAATATTTCATATTATTTCGAAATACATGAAACATTAAAAACTCAGAAAATGTGCAAATCGATTTATTGCATATTTCGACGTTTTAGGCGTTATGTTTTCTAAACTCATTTTGCTAAATCTTTCACTTAATAATTTTATGAATGAATTTAGGGAAAAGTAAGCAAAATTTTATGATTTTCTTTAGGAAGCTACTCATAGGTATTTTATAAAAAAAAATTTAAAAACTAAAATTTAATTAAATGCAATAAATCATTCTTTTTAATATTTATAATTATTTACATATTTTAAAAATCCATTAAAAATCTTAAAATAATATTTTTTAATATTTCATAATTTTCGAAAATGTGCTAAATCTTTTATGCATATTTCGACGTTTAGCGGTTTGATGCTTTTATTTTCACACTTTAAATAGAATTTCTATTGCAATTGAAATTTATGGGAAAAGTAAGCAAAATTTTATGATTTTCTTTTAGGAAGCTTACTTATAGGTATATTTTATCTAAAAAATAGTTTTTCAGAAAATCCTTGAAAATGCCTTAAATCGTCAAAAATGCAAAAAAATCAAGTTTTATAGCATTTTTGAATATTTATTAATTATTTACATATTTTTAAAAATCCCATTAAAAATCTATAAAAAAAAATATTTTTATAGAATATTTCATATTATTTTCGAAATATACATGAAACATTAAAAAGCTCAGAAAAATGTGCTAAAATCGTATTTTATTGCATATTTCGACGTTTTAGAGCGGTTTGAGTGCTTTTCTGGCGAAACTCATTTTTCAGCTAAAATACTTAGATTTTCACACTTTTAAATAGAATTTCTATTGCAATTGAAATTTATGGGAAAAGTAAGCAAAATTTTATGATTTTCTATTAGGAAGCTTACTCATATGTATATTTTATCTAAAAAAATAGTTTTTCAGAAAATCCTTGAAAATGCCTTAAGTCAAAAATGCAATAAAATAACGTTTTATAGCATTTTTGAATATTTATAAATTATTTACATATTTTTAAAAAATCCCATTAAAAATTTAAAAAAATCAATATTAATTTAGAATATTTCATATTATTTTCGAAAAATACATGAAACATTAAAAAGCTCAGAAAAATGTGCTAAAATCGCATTTTATGGCATATTTCGACGTTTTAGAGTGGTTTGATGCTTTTCTGACAAAACTCATTTTTTAGCTAAAATACTTAGATTTTCACACTTTTAAATAGAATTTCTATTGCAATTGAAATTTATGGGAAAAGTAAGCAAAATTTTATGATTTTCTATTAGGAAGCTTACTCATAGGTATATTTTATCTAAAAAATAGTTTTTCAAAAATCTTGAAAATGCCTCAATCTGAAAATGAAAATAAGAAAATTTTATGATTTTCTTTTTAAAAAACTTAAAATCATAAAATTAAATAATAGTTTTTACAATATTTTGAAAAACATAAAATTAAAAATCAAAAATATAAATGATTTTATGCATTATTTAGAGTTTAATTAATTTTTCGACAATATTTTTACAAAAATTCACATTAAAAATCTATAAAATAAATTTTTATAGAAATTTTATGATTTTGAAAATATAATTAAAAAGTTTCAGAAAATGTGCTAAAATGCATTTTATGCATATTTACGTTTATAGCGTTTGATGTTTTTCTGACAAAACTCATTTTTAACTAAAATACTTAGATTTTCAATTTTAAAAAATTACTACGCAACTTAAATTTATGAAAAGTGCAAAATTTTATGATTTTCTTTAGGAGCTTTACTCATAGGTATATTTTATCTAAAAAATAGTTTTCACAAAATCTTGAAATAGAATTTCTACTGCAATTGAAATTTATGGGAAAAGTAAGCAAAATTTTATGATTTTCTTTAAAAGTTACTCATATGTATATTTTATCTAAAAATAGTTTTAAAAATCCTTGAAATGCCTTAAATCGTCAAAAATGCAATAAATCAAGTTTTATAGCATTTTGAATATTTATTAATTAAAAATCAATATTTTATAGAATATTTCATATTATTTTCGAAAATACAGAAACATTAAAAAGCTCAGAAAATGTGCTAAAATCGTATTTTATTGCATATTTCGACGTTTTAGAGCGGTTTGAGTGTTTTCTGGCAAAACTCATTTTAGCTAAAATTTCTTAGATTTCACACTTTTAAATAGAATTTCTCAATTGAAATTTATGAAAGTAAAATTTTAGATTTCTTTAGGAAGCTTACTATAGGTATATTTTATCTAAAAATAGTTTTCAGAAAATCCTTGAAAATGCCTTAAATCGTCAAAATGCAATAAAATCAAGTTTATAGCATTTTAATATTTATTAATTATTACATATTTTTAAAAATCCCATTAAAAATCTATAAAAATCAATATGTTAAGTATATTTTATCTAAAAATAGTTTTTCAGAAAATCCTTGAAAATGCCTTGAATCGTCAAAAATGCAATAAAATAACGTTTTATAGCATTTTGAATATTTATAAATTATTTACATATTTTTAAAAATCATTAAAAATTATAAAATCAATATTAATTTAGAATATTTCATATTATTTTCGAAAATACATGAAACATTAAAATCTCAGAAAAATGTGCTAAAATCGTATTTTATTGCATATTTCGACGTTTTAGAGCGGTTTGAGTGTTTTCTGCAAAACTCATTTTTAGCTAAAATACTTACATTTTCACACTTTTAAATAGAATTTCTACTGAAATTGAAATTTATGGGAAAAGTAAGCAAAATTTTATGATTTTCTTTTAGGAAGCTTACTCATAGGTATATTTTATCTAAAAAAATAGTTTTTCAGAAAATCCTTGAAAATGCTTAATCGTCAAAAATGCAATAAAATCAAGTTTTATAGCATTTTTGAATATTTATTAATTATTTACATATTTTTAAAAATCCCATTAAAAATCTATAAAATCAATATTTTTATAGAATATTTCATATTATTTTCGAAAATACATGAAACATTAAAAGCTCAGAAAAATGTGCTAAAATCGTATTTATTGCATATTTCGACGTTTTAGAGCGGTTTGAGTGTTTTCTGGCAAAACTCATTTTTTAGCTAAAATACTTAGATTTTCACACTTTAAATAGAATTTCTACTGCAATTGAAATTTATGGAAGTAAGCAAAATTTTATGATTTCTTTAGGAAGCTTACTCATAGGTATATTTTATCTAAAAATAGTTTTTCAAAAATCTTGAAAATGCCTTAATCGTCAAAAATGCAATAAATAAGTTTTATAGCATTTTAATATTTATAATTATTTACATATTTTTAAAAATCCCATATAAAATCTATAAAATCAATATTTTATAGAATATTTCATATTATTTTCGAAAAATACATGAAACATTAAAAGCTCAGAAAATGTGCTCAAAATCGATTTATTGCATATTTCGACGTTTTAGAGCGGTTTGAGTGCTTTTGGCAAAACTCATTTTTAGCTAAAATACTTAGATTTTCACACTTTTAAATAGAATTTCACTGCAATTGAAATTTATGGGAAAAGTAAGCAAAATTTTATGATTTTCTTTTAGAGCTTACTCATAGGTATATTTTATCTAAAAAAATAGTTTTCAGAAAATCCTTGAAAATGCCTTAATCGTCAAAAATGCAATAAAATAAGTTTTATAGCATTTTTTGAATATTTATAATTATTTACATATTAAAATCCCATTAAAAATCTATAAAATCAATATTTTTAGAATATTTCATTTATTTTCGAAAATACATGAAACATTAAAAGTCAGAAAATTGCTAAAATCGTATTTATTGATATTTACGTTTTAGAGCGGTTTGAGTGCTTTTCTAAACTCATTTTTAGCTAAAATACTTAATTTTCACACTTTTAAATAGAATTTCTTGAATTGAAATATGTAGTAAGCAAAATTTATGATTTTCTTTAGGAAGCTTACTATAGGTATATTTTATCTAAAAATAGTTTTTCAGAAAATCTTGAAAATGCCTTAATCTCAAAAATGCAATAAAATCAAGTTTTATAGCATTTTGAATATTTATTAATTATTTAATATTTTAAAAATCCCATTAAAAATCTATAAAATCAATATTTTTATAGAATATTTCATATTATTTCGAAAATACATGAAACATTAAAAGCTCAGAAAATGTCTAAATCGATTTTATTGCATATTTCGACGTTTAGAGCGTTTGAGTGCTTTTCTGCAAAACTCATTTTTAGCTAAAATACTTAGATTTTCACACTTTTAAATAGAATTTCACTGCAATTGAAATTATGGAAAAGTAAAATTTTATGATTTTCTTTAGGAAGCTTACTCATAGATATTTTATCTAAAAATAGTTTTCAGAAAACTGAAAATGTTTGACTCAAAATGCAATAAAATAGTTTTGGGAAAAGTATGCAAAATTTTATGATTTTCTATTAGGAAGCTTACTCATAGGTATATTTTATCTAAAAAAATAGTTTATCACAAAATCCTTAAAAATGCCTTAAATCTTCAAAAAATGCAATAAAATCAAGTTTTATAGCATTTTTGAATATTTATTAATTATTTACATATTTTTAAAAAATCCCATTAAAAGTCAATAAAAATCAATATTTTTATAGAATATTTCATATTATTTTCGAAAAATACATTAAACATTAAAAAGCTCAAAAAAATGTGCTAAAATCGTATTTTATTGCGGTTTGAGTGCTTTTCTGGCAAAACTCATTTTTTAGCTAAAATACTTACATTTTCACACTTTTAAATAGAATTTCTACTGCAATTGAAATTTATGGGAAAAGTAAGCAAAATTTTATGATTTTCTTTTAGGAAGCTTACTCATAGGTATATTTTATCTAAAAAAATAGTTTTTCACAAAATCCTTGAAAATGCCTTCAATCGTCAAAAAATGCAATAAAATCAATTAATATAGCATTTTTGAATATTTCTTAATTATTTACATATTTTTAAAAAATCCCATTAAAAATCTATAAAAATCAATATTTTTATAGAATATTTCATATTATTTTCGAAATATACATGAAACAATAAAAAGCTCAGAAAAATGTGCTAAAATCGTATTTTATTGCATATTTCGACGTTTAATGGTTTGAGTGCTTTTCTGGCGAAACTCATTTTTCAGCTAAAATACTTAGATTTTCACACTTTTAAATAGAATTTCTATTGCAATTGAAATTTATGGGAAAAGTAAGCAAAATTTTATGATTTTCTATTAGGAAGCTTACTCATATGTATATTTTATTTAAAAAAATAGTTTTTCAGAAAATCCTTGAAAATGCCTTGAATCGTCAAAAAATGCAATAAAATAACGTTTTATAGCATTTTTGAATATTTATAAATTATTTACATATTTTTAAAAAATCATATTAAAAATCTATTAAAATCAATATTTTTATAGAATATTTCATATTATTTTCGAAAAATACATGAAACATTAAAAAGCTCAGAAAAATGTGCTAAAATCGTATTTTATTGCATATTTCGACGTTTTAGAGCGGTTTGATTGCATTTCTGGCAAAACTCATTTTTTAGCTAAAATACTTAGATTTTCACACTTTTAAATAGAATTTCTACTGCAATTGAAATTTATGGGAAAATTAAGCAAATAGTTTTCACAAAATCCTGAAAATAAATTTTACTGCAATTGAAAATCCTTGAAATGCTAATCGTCAAAATGCAATAAAATCAAGTTTTATAGCATATTTGAGTATTATTAATTATTTACATATTTTAAAAATCCCATTAAAAATCTATAAAAATCAATATTTTTATAGTATATTTCATATTATTTTCGAAATATACATGAAACTTTCAGAAAAATGTGCTAAAATCGTATTTTTGCATATTTCGACGTTTGAGAAAGGTTTAGTGCTTTCTGGCAAAACTTTTTCAGCTAAAATACTTAGATTTTCACACTTTAAATAGAATTTCTACTGCAATTGAAATTTATTGGAAAAGTAAGCAAAATTTTATGATTTTCTTTTAGGAAGCTTACTCATAGGTATATTTTATCTAAAAAAATAGTTTTTCAGAAAATCCTTGAAAATGCCTTAAATCGTCAAAAAATGCAATAAAATCAAGTTTTAGCATTTTGAATATTTATTAATTATTTACATATTTTTAAAAATCCCATTTAAAATCTATAGAAAATCAATATTTTTATAGAATATTTCATATTATTTTCGAAAAATACATGAAACATTAAAAAGCTCAGAAAAATGTGCTAAAATCGCATTTTATGGCATATTTCGACGTTTTAGAGCGGTTTGAGTGCTTTTCTGGCAAAACTCATTTTTAGCTAAAATACTTAGATTTTCACACTTTTAAATAGAATTTCTACTGCAATTGAAATTTATGGGAAAAGTAAGCAAAATTTTATGATTTTCTTTTAGGAAGCTTACTCATAGGTATATTTTATCTAAAAAATAGTTTTTCAGAAAATCCTTGAAAATGCCTTAAATCGTCAAAAATGCAATAAAATCAAGTTTTATAACATTTTTGAATATTTATTAATTATTTACATATTTTTAAAAAATCCCATTAAAAATCAATAAAAATCAATATTTTTATAGAATATTTCATATTATTTTCGAAAATACATGAAACATTAAAAAGCTCAGAAAAATGTGCTAAAATCGTATTTTATTGCATATTTCGACGTTTTAGAGCGGTTTGAGTGCTTTTCTGGCAAAACAACATTTTTAGCTAAAATACTTAGATTTTCACACTTTTAAATAGAATTTCTATTGCAATTGAAATTTATGGGAAAAGTAAGCAAAATTTTATGATTTTCTATTAGGAAGCTTACTCATAGGTATATTTTATCTAAAAATAGTTTTCAGAAAATCCTTGAAAATGCCTTAATCGTCAAAAATGCAATAAAATCAAGTTTTATAGCATTTTTGAATATTTATTAATTATTTACATATTTTTAAAAAATCCCATTAAAAATCTATAAAAATCAATATTTTTATAGAATATTTCATATTATTTTCGAAAAATACATGAAACATTAAAAGCTCAGAAAAATGTGCTAAATCGTTTTTATTGCATATTTCGACGTTTTAAGCGGTTTGAGTGCTTTTCTGGCAAAACTCATTTTTAGCTAAAATACTTAGATTTTCACACTTTTAAATAGAATTTCTATTGCAATTGGGAAAATTTTTGGGAAAAGTAAGCAAAATTTTATATTTTTTTTTAAGGGAAACTTCTCATGGGGGATTTTTATCTAAAAAAAAGTTTTCAAAAATCCTTGAAAAAGCCTTTAAAACGTCAAAAAAAGCAATAAAATCAATTTTTTTTAGCATTTTTGAATATTTTTTAATTATTTACATATTTTTAAAAAACCCATTAAAAATCTATAAAAATCAATATTTTTATAGAATATTTCCTAATTTTTTTCGAAAATACATGAAACATTAAAAGCTCAGAAAAATGTGCTAAAATCGTATTTTTTTGCATATTTCGACGTTTTAGACGGTTTAGTGCTTTTCTGGCAAAACCATTTTTGTAAAAAACTTAATTTTCACACTTTTAAATAAATTTCTATTTCAATTGAAATTTATGGGGAAAAATAAGCAAAAATTTTTTGATTTTCTTTAGAAGCTTACCATAGGTATATTTTATCTAAAAAAAAAGTTTTTTAAAAAACCTTAAAAAAGCCTTTAAAACGTCAAAAAAAAATAAAATCAAATTTATAAATTTTGAAAATTTATTTAAATTTTTTACATATTTTTAAAAAAACCCATTAAAAAACTTAAAAAACAATATTTTTATAGAATATTTCATATTATTTTTCGAAAATACATGAAACATTAAAAGCTCAGAAAAATTTCTAAAATCATTTTTTGCATATTTCGACGTTTTAAAGGTTTGAGTCTTTTCTGGCAAACTCATTTTTTTTTAAAAAAATTAATTTTCACACTTTTAAATAAATTTCTATTTCAATTGAAATTTATGGGAAAATAAACAAAATTTTTGATTTTCTTTAGGGAAACTTACCATAGGGATATTTTATCTAAAAAATAGTTTTTAGAAAATCCTTGAAAAAGCCTTAAAAAAAAAATGCAATAAATAATTTTATAGCATTTTTGAATATTTTTTAATTATTTACATATTTTTAAAAATCCCATTAAAAAATTTAAAAAAATAAAAATTTTTTAAAAATATTTTATTATTTTTAAAAATACATGAAACATTAAAAAACTCAAAAAAAGTGCTAAAATCGTATTTTATTGCATATTTCGACGTTTTAGAGCGGGTTTTAGTGCTTTTGGAAAAATCATTTTCAGCTAAAAAATTTTATTTTCACACTTTTAAATAAATTTCTATTTCAATTGAAATTTATGGGAAAAGTAAGCAAAATTTTTTTGATTTTCTTTAGGGGCTTTCCATAGGGATATTTTATCTAAAAAAAATAGTTTTTTAAAAACCTTGAAATGCCTTAAAACGTCAAAAAAAGCAATAAAATAAGTTTTATAGCATTTTTGAATATTTATTAATTATTTACATATTTTTAAAAAAACCCCTTAAAAATTTAAAAATAATATTTTTTAGAATATTTCATATTATTTTCGAAAAATACATGAAACATTAAAAAATCAGTGTGTAAAATCGTATTTTTTGCATATTTCGACGTTTTTGAGCGGTTTGATGCTTTTTTGGGAAAACTCATTTTCAGCTAAAAAATTAGATTTTCAAAACTTTTAAATAAATTTCATTGCAATTGAAATTTATGGGAAAAGTAAAAAAATTTTATGATTTTCTATTAGGGAAATTACTCATATTATATTTTATCTAAAAAATAGTTTTCAAAAATCCTTTAAAATGTTAATCGTCAAAAAATGCAATAAAATAAGTTTTATACATTTTTGAATATTTATAAAATTTTTTACATATTTTAAAAATCCTTAAAAAATTTAAAAAAAAAATATTTTTAGAATATTTCATATTATTTTTGAAAAATACATGAAACATTAAAAAACTCAGAAAAATGTCTAAAATCGTATTTTATTGCATATTTCGACGTTTTAGAGCGGTTTGAGTGCTTTTCTGGCAAAAAACCCTTTTTAGCTAAAAACTTAGATTTTCACACTTTTAAATAGAATTTCTATTGCAATTTAAATTTATGGGGAAAAATAAGCAAAATTTTTTGATTTTCTATTGGGGGCTTACTCATAGTATATTTTTATCAAAAATAGTTTTTTAAAAAACCGAAAATGCCTTAATCGTCAAAAAATGCAATAAAATAAGTTTTTTAGCATTTTTGAATATTTATAAAATTTTTTACATATTTTTAAAAATCCCATTAAAAATTTAAAAATAATATTTTTAGAATATTTCATATTATTTTCGAAAAATACATGAAACATTAAAAAACTCAGAAAAAAGTGTAAAAAGTATTTTATTGCATATTTCGACGTTTTAAGGGGTTTTATGCTTTTCTAAAAAACCCTTTTTTTGCTAAAAACTTAGATTTTTACACTTTTTAAAAAAATTTCTATTGCAATTGAAATTTATGGAAAAGTAAGCAAAATTTTATGATTTTCTATTAGGAAGTTTTTATAGTTATTTTATCAAAAAAATAGTTTTCAAAAATCCTTAAAAAAGCCTTAATCTCAAAAATCAATAAAATAAGTTTTATAGCATTTTTGAATATTTATAAAATTTTTTACATATTTTTTTAAAAAACCCCTTAAAAATTTAAAAAAAAAAAAATTTTTAGAATATTTCATATTATTTTCGAAAAATACATGAAACATTAAAAGCTCAGAAAAAAGTGCTAAAATCGTATTTTTTTGCATATTTCGACGTTTTAGAGCGGTTTGAGTGCTTTTTTGGCAAAAACATTTTTAGCTAAAAAACTTAGATTTTCACACTTTTAAATAAATTTCTATTGCAATTTTAAATTTATGGGAAAAGTAAGCAAAAATTTTTGATTTTCTATTAGGAAGCTTACTCATATGTATATTTTATCAAAAAAAAAAGTTTTTCAGAAAATTTGAAAATGCCTTGAATCGTCAAAAATGCAATAAAATAACGTTTTTTAGCATTTTTTAATATTTATAAATTATTTACATATTTTTAAAAAACCCATTAAAAATCTTTAAAAATCAATATTTTTATAGAATATTTCATATTATTTTCGAAAAAAACATAAAATTTAAAAAACTCAGAAAAAAGTGCTAAAATCGTATTTTATTGCATATTTCGACGTTTTTTGGCGGTTTGGGTTTTCTGGCAAAAACCCTTTTTAGCTAAAAAACTTAATTTTCACACTTTTAAATTAATTTCTATGAAATTGAAATTTATGGGAAAAGTAAGCAAAATTTTTGATTTTCTTTTGGGAAACTTACCATATGTATATTTTATCTAAAAAATAGTTTTCAGAAAATCCTTGAAAAAGCCTTGAATCGTCAAAAATGCAATAAAATAACGTTTTTAGCATTTTTTAATATTTATAAATTATTTACATATTTTTAAAAAAACCCATTAAAAATTTAAAAAAAAAATATTAATTTAGAATATTTCATATTATTTTCGAAAAAACATGAAAAAAAAATGAAAAATGTGCTAAAATCGATTTTATTGCATATTTCGCGTTTTTAAAGGGTTTGATGCTTTTCTGCAAAACTCATTTTTGCTAAAATTTAAAATTTTCCCCTTTTAAATAAATTTCTATTGCAATTGAAATTTATGGGGAAAAATAAAAAATTTTTTGATTTTCTTTAGGAAGCTTATTTTTTTGGTATATTTTATCTAAAAAAAAGTTTTTTAAAAACTTGAAA